>JAVIWB010004376.1:0-57235 GCA_031893035.1 Dermolepida albohirtum | reverse complement strand
GTGAACGTGTCCGGGAAGTATGCATAGCCCCTACTGTTAAGCACGGTGGAGGTTCAGTCATCAAACATTTTTGAAACATCTGTGTATATTATAACCAGCTGTTCTCCATCATCCATCATCCAACGCCTCAGCTATCACCTGAAAAACCGTCCAAAGATTAGTGATTATACAAACGCGGGTGTTCGAACATTGTTTGTTCAAGGAACAAATACAATTAAAAACACACCAATTACTTCTTTATAGGAACAGTGAATATGTAGTCTTATTATGGTTAGTTCAGGGTGGATTAAATTCTTTAAATATTTGGGCTAAAATTTTTTTAGATACTTTATGTCCACAGTTTTATCTAAACATTCTTGATTGTTGAGGTTGTTACTTTGTGAAATTCCATTACATTAAGTAATAAACTTCACTTTGTCTAAATTCTACACTGTATTACGAGTAGGTGGTGCTTGCGTCGTGTTCCGGCATTCCTTGGGAACAACTGTGCTCAGTTGCAGCTGTGTAGGTAACCTATACGGTATGTTCTGTGCCTTTAGAGTGTTCAAGATTATCGAATCGCTCGCTCCGGGCCAGGTACGGTCAATTATACTTTTTTTGTCACCAAGAAACATGTAAAGTTTGATAAATGTTTAACAACCTTGACAGCTGTGTTGAAAAATAAAGAAGTGTATGTAGAATCTGAAAATAAATTTGGTTTTTGAAAATTTTCTTTCGTTTGGTTTTTATTTCCAAACGGCCCCGTACCTAAAAACCCGTTTCGTGTATATGTTTACGGCAACTAGTTTTGTATGTTAGGACACTATCGAGCAAGTGCAATACAAGTTACAATCTCTTTTATATAGGAAAACTAAAAGGCGGTTGTAACCTGCATTGTACTTGCTCGATAATGTCCTAAAAGAGACGAAGTGCTTTATTCCTTAGTGTTTCATTTATTCCGTAAACAAACACCGTTTAATATAATAATAATAATTTGATCTAATTAGTGTTGATTAATAACAGAACGGAGTATATACAAATATGTAATTTTACATGTAGATTAATGTAAGGGTCGTTGACCTTTTATTTTCAGATCAATTCAATTTGTACACATTTAGACTTGAATCAATAGCAATTCGCATGTTTATGAGCTATATTGATTGGCATACAATTGAATTTCTCTATTTACTTAAATTTCTTGCATGACTAAATGAAGTACTTGAATATAATGAACAGTATCATTTATAATCAGAGTAACTATTAATCAATAAACGGTAAATAAAACCCCTTACCACATCAATGTTTGTATTCTGTATACGTATTTCCGGTAATAGGTGCGATACTGTGATTAATTATCTGCTGATGATGACAACTTAGTTGTCGAAACATAATTCCACGACTTTCTCTGCTAACCAGCAAATACACACTAGTGTAAGTATTTGCTGGTTATATATTTTGTTTTATATATGCCAGTTGACGTTTTCTCATCGTTTGTGCGTAATATGCAGGCACAGACTTGTCTCTCAACGCGTTGTAATAACTCATCCCCTCATTGCGTATACAACGCAAGGAGCCTAACTATATATACATTGGTTTTATTGCAACTGTTACTTAATGTTTCCATTAAAAGTGAAAAATTATTGAACAACATGAACTGTCAGATTTCGTAGCTTGGCGAGCTATTGGGGAAGTTGGAAGCTGAGCAAGCATAACAAATCGTTGTTCATGCGTTTGAGGTGTGTCAATGTGTCATCTCTGATTCTTCTAAACGTTTTTTGGAGACAGAGATATTCGTAGGAGGCGTGGACAAGGTCGACAATCCGAAATGACCGCTATGTGACAATATTGGCCCATAGAAATCGACACCTGAATGTATATCAGATACGAAAATTAATTTGCTGCAGACATAGGGTATGTATCGATCCAAATCATGAGAAACTGCCTTAACAATGTTGGTTTGTATGCTCGTCGACAAATGGTTTGTAATCCTTTACTTAATGAGTACAAGCGAGTGCATAAATTGTGGGCAAAAGAATATGAGAGCCAGCTGAAAACTTGACTTCAATTATCGTTTGCGATTAGTCCACCTTTAGCCTGCATCCTAAAAATAGACGAACATTTATTTTGTGTTTCGTGGAATTCGAAGTAATCCTGTATTTATCGCGAACATCACATCATTACACATCAACATATTTTCACCTCGCTGTAAGAGTATGACTGAGGCAACATTGGAACTAACAACATTGGACTAATGACACTACAGCGAATTTTTGCGTCACTCTACAGCAACAACACAAAAAAAAACTGAAATAGTAAGTAATTACATTTATTATTTTTAATATTGATAGTAACTGAGGCGTACGCTACTGCGAAAATACTCCTTTCTGCAGCCTTAGTCCATACATGCTACGTTAAACCCGTTAAATGTATGAATTTACTTTTGCAACTTTAAAAGCACACTTTTAAGTCGTCGAACTATCAAAATGAAAAACAGAAAATCGTTAATTTTTACCCCGCAAAATAGAACATCTAAAATTCTAATTTGTCCGATGTGAAATCTAAAAATGAAAACGTATTTCTCAATTAATTTCAATTATCTTTAAATAGTTCCCGAAACCGTAAAAATTTATAGCTTATAAAGTTCCACGACAATGATCATAATATAATGATCTTCTTCGTTTTCGGTTTCGAGCATGGGTTTTTAATGTTTACGTTGGTACCGTGAATAGAGGCGCGGGGCACCATAGGAGAAGCGGAACATTAAAAAAAGAGAGTCGTCCGACCGACATCACACAACGTCCCTCACACAAAATCGATAAACAAGAGAGATAGAGGATCTCGACATCGATGTAGGAGATCTCGGTCGGCCCTAATGTTCCTCTCCGCTACCAGAAAGGCCCGAGCCACCCTCTCATACAACTCGCACGGCACAATCTGTCGATAAATCAACCTTGCCACCCTCGATTTTCTCTCTCTTTGTTTTACCGTTTCTGTCCGTCGCACTCCTGTCCCACCTCCTTCTCTTACGAATTACAAACGGGATGGCAACGACGACGCCGGCGACGGCATCAGCGGCAAAAAAATATGTGAGGGCGAAACAAAAAAGGCAAGAGCGTCGAACCTTCTTTTCTCGGCTGGTAACTTTTTTATTATGAATAATGGAGGCGGATTTGAAGCTTAAAGGAATTAAGGGATATTTTTCGTATGTTGCGAGATTTTTGTTGTTACTTCGGCTGCTCTGAGACTGATGATATCGGACATGATAGATAACTGTAATGGGAAAATTCGGAATTTCAAATGTACTCTTCGCTGGAGATGATTCCAGAAAATAAATTTCAGGAAACCGGCAGCGTGGTTTATAAAAATTTATTTAAATGTTAATGTGACCCGCTGATGTATCTGGAAAATATATTGTTATGTCTGATGGAAAATCACGTATTTTTTAAATAAAACACTGACTTATGACCTCGCCAAATATCTAGTGACTTCGTCGACCCGGTATCAACTTCAATGACATATTAGTGAGCTTTGATGTGATTTCAATAACCAATATAATAAAAATAATAAATACATACACACAAAAACATACAAAAAGCAGTCATTATGTCAACAAATAGAGGATCTCATAACCTGATTAATATTCGTAATTTGATCACAATCGCAGCTATGATAACAACGTTTAAATGGGCATACAAAACATAAAACTTTCAATAAAGTCCATTTCGCGATTGATAATAAAACAGCATAATATCAGCCGTGCACAGCCGTAGCTCTCAAACCCACAGATATGTGTGTTGAGTGAAAAGTTTTCCGTAATTAAGCTGAGGAAGTGCGGGGAAGTGCTGAGGAAGTATGTAGTTTTGTAGCAACAGCCCGAGACCTTAGTGAAGGCGCATTGTCGTGGTGTAGTTTGTCAGATGTGGACGCTTAGCTTGGATAGTATTCTTCAATTGGTCCAGTTGGCAAGACGATCATCAGTTGATAGTGATGGTCGTTGTTTCTAACATAATCGCCTATTATGTACACGTAATCCAACAATAACGACAACAAACTTTAGACCTAAGCAATTAGATCATCATATTTATACAAAAACACATATTTATATGTACGTTATTCATAAAATCGCATTATCAGAATAGTTATCTTATAAATTAATTCGAAATTCTATTTAATTATTAATGAATACAATAATTATATATATGAGTAATATTAGTTTCCCGAGCTCTCCGCGATGTTGGACAAAAATTCTCGAAAAAATTGGTTTCGATGACACCTCAATCATCTTCTTCAGGGATTGCTTCGTAGTGAAGCGTCAACCTGAACTAGTTTCTCATACTTACAATCGCGAAAACCTTCGTTCGAATATATATATATATATATAAGAAATAAATAAAACCAAAGAAAAGAATTATTCGCGCATTGCTGTATCTAATCGAATACAAATTTTAACAACTTCGTTCGGAAATAATGTGTTTTTGTATTACTATGTTATGAATGACTGCCAGTTTTGTTTACATTCCATTATTATAAAGATCGTTCTACATGAATTCGGCAGATATATTTTTCTATACATCATAACCCTTTTTGTGGTACATGGTTGCCACAACACATGTTAAAATTCCACATTTTTCTGGTCAGTCCTTTGTATAAATTCAGTATTTTTTGTCTTTGTATTGGGAGAATTGTAATGGAAACTTTATAATAAAAAAAAGTCAAGCAACATTTTTCATTTATACTGAAATTTCATAATATTTTTAATTATGTCTATCTGCATCCACAGAATTAGTATTTATAGCCGATTCATCATTGTTCGATTGCGTTAAAGCTGCTTGTCGAGTAGTTACGAAAATACTTGCTTTTTGTCCAACAGAATTCCTCCCACTGATGTCAGCATTAAGATATAAATAGCGATCGGGTGCGTAATGGATAAAATATGTAAACAAACTGAGAAATTGTCACTCGGTGAACGATTTCGAACATTTCAGATTTGGCGGAACTAACGGAAATGTTTCCTATTATGTAAACTGCCCTTCCTATTGATGTAAATGAAATAATTGTGTGCAAATTAATAATTTTAAAAGTGATTTAGATTTGGATAAAAATAAAAAGTCGAATGCGTATTCATTTTCTTGTTTGTTATGGACTTCAAAACAATTATTAATTTTGAAGATGCACACTACGCTTTATACCAGTGCCCTTGATAATATTTGTACGACATATGACGGTTTATTCCAATAGAATGTTAAGAATCTGCTCGAATTTATATCTTCCTTGATTAATTATTGTAAATACGAAGTTTTCAAAATTTTGGAAATCATACAAAGAGTACTAGGAAAGTTTTGCAATATGACGCAGCAATGAATCGTAGGAAGCTGCTTGTTGCTGCATGTTGAGACATATTCATACGTGCATAGTAGCCGCCGCGCCATGTCGATGGGCTCAGTTATTCATTAGCAATGAGAGTGTAAAGTGCTTGCTACGGCATCGTGGTCACGAAATGAGATAAGGGCAGTTTTGCGTTATAATTTCGTCCGTGGTTTAAACATAGACCAGTGCTTCGAAGAAATGACTCTTGCACTGGGTGATGTTTGTTCACATCGCACAACGATATTCAGGTGGTATAGAGAATTCCAGAGTGGAAATTTAAGTGTGGAGGATGCTGAGAGGCCGGGAAGGCCACGAACGTCAGTTACGGAGGAAAACGTTACTACTGTGAGGAAAATGCTTGGCGAGGACAGGCGAGTGACCTACCAACAGATAGATGGTACTTCAGACCTAAATGCGCCAGCAATCGGTTCGATTCTGCATGATCATTTGCACGTGAAGAAACTTTGTTCTCTCTGGGTGCCGCATCGACTGACTGAAGAGCAGATGACACGACGTGTGACTTGGTGCCGAGAGTTTAATAAGGGACAATCTCGGTATGTGAACAAAATCGTGACAGGTGACGAGACTTGGCTGTACTATTACGATGTGCCGACCAAAGCTCAAAACAAAGTTTGGGTCTTTGATGATGAGGACACACCTGTAGTTATCGGAAAATCCCGATCTGTAAAGAAGAAAATGATAGCTGTATTTTTCAAATCGAGTGGAATTGTGGAACGCGTCGTTTTGGACACACAGAAGACAGTCACAGCTAACCGGTATACTGAACAGTGCCTGCCTAAAGTCATTGGTTCTATGAAGAATCTGCGGCCAAAGTCAAGAATGGACACCTGGTTCCTCCATCATGATAATGCTCCAGCTCACCGCGCCAAAGCCTGCACCGAATATTTGCCCATGACAGGATTGAAACTTCTCGAGCATCCTCCTTACAATCCAGATCTTGCTCCCTGCGACTTTGCACTGTTCCCGCATGTGAAAATGAAGCTAAAACGGAGGCGGTTTTCCAGTTAAAAAGAGGACTTTCTGGTTTGGGACAACGAGCGTGCTTTACTCCCTAGTGAAACTTGGCAGAACTGGTTTAAAGATTTCGGAGGATGGAGAGGCGTATTGGGTGTAGAGGTAATTACTTTGAAAAAATTAAATAAACAAAGCTGTATTGCAAAACTTTCCTAGTACCCTTTGTAACAATAAACAGTACTCGCATGTTGATAATCTTTGAACGATTTCAATATGTTCTTTATGTTACAAGGAAATAATGAATCTGAAGAATTTCAAGCGTCTTTCGTAGTTCCAAAATGAAAATAAGAAAGTCCGCATTCTGCAACGACTAAATTATACTAATTAGTTTTAATTAATATTGACAGGAAGAATCGGTTACGACTTTAAAAGCATGTCTCTAATCTCATAGACCTACTTCTTATTAAATTATTATCTACCATGACTTAATTTTACTTCAGTACATAATTATAACTACTTACATCAAATGATGAATGTAATCATCCTAATTATCACGACTTCAGATATGAATTAATTTTTTTTTTGATTAATGACATTCAGTCATAGTAGCTTATGAGTGTCAATAATACAAAATTGTTTTATATTTCATACCTGTAGATTCGAAAAACACTGTAAATCAGAACGAACTGTAAAACGATTGTGACGTAGACGTAATAGCTGTAGTTTAGCGCTCAATTAAACCTGTTGCATTGTCGGTGTCGCTATGATTTCAACGCCTTCTACTCTGCTGTTGTCCTTTTTTTCTTTTGTAAGAGTTTATTTGGTTTCGACTGATGTCGTCGCTATGTTGGGGGGCGTCGATCAATACGTCCGTTCAAAGCGTGTGCGAAAAGAGATTGATTTCAAAGTTTAGGACATTCTGTTCCTTTGTTTGTTGTTAATTATGTCGTGTTAAAGTGTAATACTTTTTAAAGAACTTATACGTTTCTTGTTACATAGAATTTTGTTCTAATTCATTCAGTTTAGTAACTGATAAAGGCGTAAAATAAATATTTATAGAAAATATGAAATTATCTTTAAATGTATTAAAAACAATTGAGTAAGATTCACCAAAATGTTACTATCTTGGTTGATAATAAACAGAATTTCGTATAATTATGTGTTCCAAGAAATACAGATTTAATATACTACTGTGGGCAAAAAATAGTAAGACTTTTTAATTTAAATTTCGCGCGAAAACCCATTCGTCGAAATATTTGTTTTCTAGGTTGGTATGACTGTCAGTGACATCTGTGCCAAATGTCACATCAAAATAATCATTAGTGATTAGTATACGCTTGTCTTTCTGAACTACAAAAAGTGCATTCGGTGATTTTTACAATGAGTGAAATTATTCAACAAAGAAGTTCCATTAAATTTTGTGTACGGAATCAAATTTCTGGTGCCGAAACGTTCAGAATGTTGCAAAAGGCCTTCGGTGATAATTGTTTGTTGCGAGCAAGTGTTTTTGATTGGTACAAATTATTCAAAGAGGGTCGAGAACGCGTTGATGACGAACCACGTCCAGGTCGGCCGTCAACATCAACTGATGATCAACACGTCAATAGAATCAAGAAATTGGTGCTTGAGAATCGACGATTAACAGTCAGAGATCTTACTGGCATCGTTGGAATATCGGAAGGATCAGTGAAAACCATTTTGGAAAATCATTTGGCCCTAAGAAAAGTGAAAGCACGATTCGTTCCAAAATCACTCAATTTTTTCGAAAAACAGCGTCGCGTTGACGTCTGTGAAACAATGCTTTCCGACTACCAAGACAAAATGAAAGGCTTCATAACTGGAGATGAGACTTGGATCTACGCTTATGACCCGGAAACAGACGATCAATCGGCCGAATATCGTATCAAAGGTGAGCCGAAGCCCAAAAAAACACGTCAAAGCAAGTCAAAAATCAAGGTGTTGTGTTGACAGTTTTCTTCGATTATCGAGGTGGGGTGCACTCTGAATTCCTTCCGACCGGCCAAACTGTCAACAAAGAATACTATTTGAGTGTTATGCGTCGTTTGCGCAATGCTATTCGTAAAAAGAGGCCTGAATTATGGGCCGACAATTCTTGGTTTTTGCACCACGATAATGCACCGTCGCATACTGCATTAATTCTTCGTGAGTTTTTCGCCAAATTTTCAACCAATATCGTGCTGCAACCACCGTATTCGCCTGATTTATCTCCGTGTGACTTCTGGCTATTCAGCAAACTCAAACGACCGCTCCGGGGAAACCGTTTTGAGTCAATTGAAGACATTAAACGTGAATCGCTACGCGCATTGAAGGCTATTCCTGAAATTGACTTTAATAACTGTTTCGAGAATTGGAAGAAACGTTGGCACAAGTGTATTTGAGGCCAGGGGATTACTTTGAGGGAGACGAAATAGATTTGGAAGAATAAATTAAGAATTTAAAAATTGCGAACAAAGTCTTACTATATTTTGCTCATAGTAGTATACGTGTGCAACAACCACCGGAAGAACAATAGAATCACTAGTACAGACTAAATAAACAAATTGCTTTGAGCAGTTTATTTACTTATTTATAAATTGCCATCAATTATTTGCAAAGAATTAACACTTCTTAATTTTAGAAAAGAATTCTGTCGTCGAGTTTTCAAATCAATCAGAACGCGTACACACGTCGTGTTTGATGTTACCACTTTAAAACCTACATTAACGTCCGTAACAACTCTTAAAGTTCTAGGCTTATCGTGATTTATTTTTGCTGTTAATATGGCGTAGCATATTAAAGAAAATGTACGCATTATAATATGCAAACGAACAAATATTAATAATGAATCACTTCTGGACTGATGATAATAATATTCTCAGAATATACTGTCATGTTAAAAGAGAAATTTTGCAAGGAACAATGTATGATGTCTAGTGAATAATAAAATATGAATTACAGGATATCGTAATTGTGAAAAATAAATATTTTACAATCATAATTTATTGTTCTTATGCAATGCAGAGTTTGAAATGTTCAGCCACCTATTCTGTTACGATTTTATATTTGTTTATTCACTCCTGATATTGACTTTGCACATGTCATTTAAACGATATAAATTACAACGGTGGACACAGAGTCAATGAACCCGATCAACAAAAATAGACGTTGTGTTGGCTAGTTGTGTCTGCCCGACAGAGGCGTGTCACTACACAGTGACCCGCGACAATCGATACGTGCGAATGCATGCTATCAAATTTGTTTCTCCACCAGATTTAGAGTTATGTTAGATTCCTCTTGATGATAGCTTGTTCACTGGTCCGATGTAGTTAGATATCTGCTTCCTAAATCAATTCCTTCATAACATTTACACACATATCAATCAGTGTGTGCTTTTTTCACAGTTAATTCGATTTTTCTTTGTAATTCAGTGCTAATTTATTCTCTGCCTCAAGATAGTTGGCTGACATTTGCCCATTAGATCCATTTCTTTATAACATCTATATGTATGTTCAGTAGTAGTTCCTATGCAAAATGTAAGGTTGCTTCAGATTTTTCTTAGAAACTTGATACAAATTTCTTCATACATCCAGGATATATAAGGATGGTTCGATGGTAAGATGATTCTGTGTGGCCTAATAACAAAAAGATAAAATTTGGACAAAAAAGTTATTTTTCAATATACAGCCTTGGCCATATGTCTGAAGCACCCTCAAGTTTTGGATGTAAAATGAAATTAGGAGGTATAAAAATTAAACTACAAGTGTATATACATTTTGAATGCAAATTTAATAATATACATTAATATTTTGTAGCACCACCGCGACATTTGATAACGGCTTGTATCCGTTTAGGCATTGTAGCCACTAATTTGCTACATATCTCGGGTGAAATCTTTTCCCATTCTTCAAATATCCTCGCTTTTAATTCGTTTTTGTTTTTATGTCTATATTTTGCGACATTTCTCTTTAAAATACGCCACAAATTTTCTATGGGCGACAAATCCGGCGATTGTGCCGGCCATTCGAATATGGGCACGTTATTTGCGCTAAACCACTCGATTGTACGTTTGGATTTATGGCAGGGTGCATTGTCCTGCTGGAAAATGTAGGCCTCTTCATCGGAATCGAACAGCTTTACAATAGACGGTTCTAGTACTTCTCCTAACATATCGATGTACCTACTGCTGTTCATTCTGCCTTCACAGACGTACACTTCGCCGACACCCTTAGTGGTCATGCATCCCCATATCATCACGCTACCACCCCCATACTTTACTGTAGGCACAATACAATGTGGCTCAAACGCTTCCCCCGGTCTTCTACGAAGAAACTGAGCCCCAGGTGTTGGCAAAATCTACGTAAGATATAGAAAAATTAATAGCTGTTCAAAAAATTCCAATTCACTATTCAGCACATTCAAAATATCATATTTATGTAACACAAAAGTAAAACTGCATTAATTTATCATACCTCTACATTGGATTCGTCGGACCATATGATTTTGGACCAATCCTCAACTGTCCAATTTTTGTGTTTTTTTGCCCACAACAACCGTTTTTTCTTCTGCTCCTCGCTCAATAAGGGTTTGCGGCGAGCTTTACGACCATGTATATTTACTTCTACCAGTCGTCTTCTCACTGTTCTCGCTGATACAGAAGTTCCTTGGCGCTCATTTATTTCTGCAGATAAATCTTTTGATGATTTCATACGATTTTTCAGAGAAAGTCGCGTTAAAAATCGATCATCTCTCTCCGTTGTAATACGTTTTCGTCCACTTTTCGGTCGATTTTCGTAAGAACCTGTCTCTTTAAAACGTTTTATTGCCGCTTGGATGGCATAGCGCGACCGCTTCATTATTTTCGCGATTTTTGATTGCGATAGTCCTTGAGTATGTAATAACACTGCTTTACTTCGCTCTATTACATCTAACTCCCGTTTTCTAGGCATGTTGTCACAATGTACAACACTATACAAAAACACAATATTCAATACAACTGGTTAAATCAATTTTATAACACAATATCGTTTCTAATACGCCTCACTTATTGAACAGTAAAGATCAACTAACAGCAATAAACCTTAAAACTACAGAATATTTGTATACTTCTTGAGATTTTCCTGGTAAACAGTCATTATATACACATTAGTAATGGCCCCTTTCATTACGTTCTTGGGGTTCAGGTAATATTGCACGTTTATGGGGGTGCTTCAGACATATGGCCAAGGCTGTATCTTCCCGTTCACTCAACATATTTTTCCAACAATATTCTAAATTAGCAATGTCTTCATTATAGGTTGATGAATTCAAGTCCTCGAAGTAGCTTTTACAGCTGCAAATTGAAAGAAAAATTCTTTCCAAAGTGTAATGGTAGACCCAAGTGGCATCTGTGATGAAATAGTGCAAAAACTCCCTCAGTTTGCACCGGAAATGTTCCAAAAAGTCGTGATAAACACTCACACGATTCAATTTTCGCTCCAGCGTGAGCAACCATGGTTAAAATTCTGTTCACACTGTTATTTAAGATGTCCACTCGGACATACATAGACCTCGCTTTAGTCTAGCAGACAGACTATCAGTTCTAATTATAAATATACACCCTGTTGGCGAATTGTAGCTGAGATATAGGAATTTATGCAGTATATCTAAGCGCAACATATAAATTTGTTTTGCTATGTTATTGTATGAGGTAAATCTATATAGCATGATACAGACAACGTACATTAACTTGACCATAAGCGCAACCTTTTTCACTATATTTCGAATGACATGCCAGAACCAATCAAAGAACGTACATAAACCCACGTACCACATCAATATTCGTATTCTGTATATCTATTTGAACACCTAAGTTGTCATCATCAGCAGATAATCACGGTGTCGTACCTGTATCCGCGTATACTGCCACAGAACAACTCCGCAACCACCTCCCCCGCAAAGACCAACTAAACAGCGTGTACTTGGTGATTGAGCATGCGTTCTGATTGATTTCAAAAGTCTAGGAGAGATTTTTTTCGAAAATTAAAAGGGGTTATGCAGAAGAAGTGTTAATTCCTTACAAATAATTGAGAGTACAATTTCAAAAATTGGGTTTTTGATGCAATATTAAATTTTAAGTACGACTTTGCTAGACTCGCTCCCAATTTCAGACCAATTGGTAATCAACAATTTTGTTATATAAATTTTGCAATACATGCTGAATAATTCGCCAGTACACATGTCTAGTTAATATAACGTGAAAATACCACCACCAGCTCTATAGATTTTCCAATTTTGTTTTTTCTCCAAGTCTGCGCAATCTTGTCTCATTATATCTTTGTTATTGTTTCAGTTATATATGTTCTAATGCATTTTAGTCTGCATATTTTGCCCAGACTCGTGTGCTGATGGGTTCTAATCTGGGCTTCCTCCCTTTTTCATTTATTTATAGTTATTGGAATACGGTTGGAATACAAAATAAGTTGGAAACTATATGCGGCTAGTTTACTGTTCTTATATTGCAATACCTATAACCACTTGAATAAAAAAATTCGGAATATTGAAACCGGGTTCAAACTTCACGTGAAACGATTTCCAAAGCAATAAAGATTAATGAAGGCATATACAGCCAGAAGAATTATAGAGTTATAATAATCAGTTTGGTAAGAAGCAGTCTAATACTGATTACTAGCATCTAGACCGCATGTATGTATATATCAGGTTGTAACATAAATCCTGTCCGAAAATTTGTAAAACTTGTTTATTAAATTTTTGTACAAAGTTTTTATTTATCAATCGTCAATGTATTTTCCCTCATTATTTATTACCGCTAGCCATCTTTCAGGTAACATATGAATTCCTCTACGGAAAAATTCTTCGGATTTTGAATCAAAAAATAAAGTTACTGCGGTTTGAACATCTTCTTGGGAATTGAAGCTTTTTCCATCAAGGTGGTTTTGTAAGCTTCGAAATAAGTGGTAATCCGTAGGAGCAAGGTCTGGGGAGTACGGTGGATGTGAAATTTTTTCCCAGCCAAGTTCTTCCAATTTCTGAGAAGTGATGCGAGCCGTATGTGGGCGGGCATTATCTTGATGGAACAGAACACCGCGTCGATTGACCAGTGCTGGGCGTTTTTTTCGCAGGGCTTCCATTAAACGGTCGAGTTGCTGACAGTAAAATGCGGCAGTGATGGTTTCGTTCATTCCCAGCATCTCAAAATGAATTACACCTTTAATATCCCACCAAACACAGAGCAATGTTTTCATTGGATGCAGTCCAGCTTTAGGCGTTTGCACCGCCTTCTCACCAGGACTAAGCCATTGATGATGACGCTTAATATTTTTGTATTGCACCCACTTTTCATCTCCGGTAACAATTTGATTTAAAAACGGAGCACGGAGATGACGAGAGTGCATTGAAATGCACACATCAATACGATGTTGGAGTTGTGCTGGCGATAGTTCATGCGGTACCCATTTTCCTAACTTTACCACTTTTCCCAATGATTGCAAATGACGATGTATAGTCATATGACTTACGTCAAATTCTTGTGCAAGTTCTCGCACTGTTGTAAATGGATTATTTTCAACCCGAGTTCGAAGGACCTCCCTATCAAATCCAGAAGGCCGCCCGGTACGCTCGTCATCCTTCAAACTTAAGTCACCGTTTCGAAACTTTTCAAACCATCTCCGACACATCCGTTCACTAACAACATCATTGCCATAGACACCTTGAATGTTTCTAGCCGACTCACTCGCGTTATTTCCTTTTTTGTATTCGTAAAGCATAACATGTCGAATATGTTCTTTTGTCACTTCCATCTTTAATGGACGAAAAAGAAATTGAGAACAATATGTACACTCTTCAAAAGTTGCAGAAGTACTGACTAACTTATTGCGAATAAACCAATATGACTCATATTGCAGAGATTTCGCAACGTTTCGTCGTAATGCGTATATATGCGAGTTGCTGCGAGAATCGGACAGAATATATGTTACAACCTGATATATGACCGGGAATCGCGACTGTTTCGTTCTGGAACGTGTATCTTCTCGAACGTTTCTCGATTCTTTCTAGAATTTCTCGAAATATTTTTTAAGTTAAATATTATCTTGTAATTGGAGGTGGTTTTTGTTATTATGAAATTATTATTTGCGAATACCTTTACAAATTTCTTTTGACTATTATATTCATTTTCTTTGTAGGTAAACATTTATTTAATTCTATTGTTGATCGGTTGAATAAATGTTGTCATGCCTGCGTTCCAATTCTATACAATATGTTTTCCAGACATTGTAAACATTAATGGCTTGATTTTTTGAACCATCACCGTATATGTTTTGTTCTTTTTTCGTAACTATTAAAATCTATCTTTGCATTTCCGATACTTTGGCGAAACCACATGAAATCGAAATTAGTACCGAGACTGATACAGTAAGTACAAACATTGCTTCAATTCAATGTGTGTCAGCTGTCGGCGTATCTAATCTACAATAGGCAATTAATCAGTTGTAACAACCGTGCGTAAATAATAATCGTATTAAATATTGTTACACATACTTTATGACAACGGTTTGTAATTCAAATCGATTTTACATGAACTAATTGTATGATATTTGGATTTTTTTTAACGTTTGACACGAAGATTGTCTTTAAAAAAATGCAAGTCATTTAATCTACTGGATTTAGAAATGCGATTTTAATCAATTTTCTGTTGTTGGTATCATTGTTGTATATTATAAATATAGTTTTAGTAGATGTGTTAGAACTACAAACGATTGTTAATTGAATTATAATTTTCACGTAGATTTATATTAGTATATTTGCATTGTCAGTCGTGGGCACACGAGATTATCAATGTTGAAAATGTGCCACAAAAAATATTTCGAATTTTTTGAAATTATTTTCGGGGGAAAACCATGTTCTTTATTGTCAAATAAAATTGCATACCACTACGTCGGTGTAACTAATTGTTTCATGCCAATATGATGTATTATTATAGATTTCTTTAACTGCTATTTTATGTTAAAGTACATATGCCAGAACAATGTCTGCAATTTAAAAATAATTATTTGTCAAACTTTGACGTTTGCGAGTTTAACGTTCATTATTTTCACTTCATGTACTTATCTCATTTTTGTGATCTTCAAAATTCAAGAAGATCTAAACACTTTATCCCTATTTGATGGAGTGATAAATGCATGTTCGCAAGAGATGGTGTCTTCAACAATTTCCATTTTAGGCGGATGAAAATCTCAGAGCATAACACATGGATCAATAAGTCCCGAGACTAACAATGAAAACAACATTTTTTTTGCAAAATTTTTTTTATTCATCAACATAATCACCTTTTAGGGTGATACAATGGTTCCAACGCTTTTCCAATTTTTCAATACCATGTTTATAAAAAAATTTATCTTTCGCTTCAAAATAAGCTTCAGTTTCAGCGATGACCTCATCATTTGAGCCAAATCTTTTTCCCTGGAGCATTTTTTTAAGATCAGCAAAGAGCCAGTAGTCACTGGGGGCTAAATCTGGCGAATATGGGGGGGTGGGGAAGCAGATCAAAACCCAATTCGTTCAATTTTGCCATTGTTTTCATCGACTTGTGGCAGGGCGCATTGTCTTGGTGAAAAAGGATTTTTTTTCTCTGCATGTGCGGTCGTTTTTTTGCGATTTCCTCCTTCAAAAGCACCAGTAAGTCAATATAATAATCACTGTTGATCGATTTACCTTTTTCGATGTAGTCAATGAAAATCACGCCATGTGTATCCCAAAAAACTGACGCCAGGACTTTGCCAGCTGACTGCTGCGGTTTCGGACGGCTTTCGCCAGCTGTGCGCCACTCAGATGACTGCCGCTTCGACTCTGGAGTGTAGTGATGTATCCATGTTTCGTCCATGGTCACGTAACGACGCAAGAAATCTTTTTTGTTGCCAGTAAATAGCGATAAACAGCTTTCTGAATCATCGACTCGTTGCTGTTTTTGTTCCATCGAGAGCAATCGCGGCACCCACTTGGAAAAAACCTTTTTCATGCTCAATTTTTCATGAAGGATAGTAAATACACTTCCATATGATATCTGTGTCATCTCAGTAATCTCACGGAGCTTCACTTTACGATCTTTCATTATAATTTTTCTCACTTCACTCACATTTTCCGGTGTAACGGCTTCCACAGGTCTATCCGAGCGTTCCGCGTCATTTGTGTCGGTACGACCACGTTTAACCTCGGCAAACCACCAACAAATCGTTGCTTTTGATGGACAAGAGTCCGGGTAACATTTTTCAATCCATTGTTTTGCTTGCATGGTGTTTTTACCCATTAAAAAACAATGTTTTATCAGAACACGAAACTCGGTTTTTTCCATTGTTTAAACAAACTACAAAACGACTTTACTCCAACCTCGATAACTCAGCTGTTTCTGGTCCGATCGACTTAAAATTTTGACACGTTTCAAGCAAAGGTTAGTACTCTAGAAAGACGTGGTTACTGGTTTACCACGAGCGCCATCTATGGGTTAGTCTCGGGACTTATTGATCCATGTGTTATGTATCAGTGGAGTCTTGTAGAGAACAATTGTTCTTGCCATACCTATTGAGAGGGTTGCCGATGATCCAGCGCCAAAACTAGGCACGAGGAAATCAACCTGGGACAACAGTACAGAAGAATCAATAAAAGTATTTATTAATTTATAAAGAAAACCGCCACTAGCTTTCTACCTGCGTATACCAAGAGAATCAAAATCGTGCCTAGCAAGTAGACCCTCATACGTCGAACCAAAGGCAGGATAATGTCCATCAATCCTGTAGGATAAATATTTAAGGAACCTCTTTTGAACACGCTCCAGAAGTAACTGCCGGTAATGGTAAAGCTTTAATAGAACTAATAAAACTACTAATTTGATTCAATATAAAAAATATGGCATAAGAAAAAACATGATTCACAATCAAAATTGACTAAATTGCTCCTAAAATTGCTTGATCCTAACTTGAAGGAATGAACTTGATCATAAAATGCTGGCGCAAGCGGATAAAAATACTGATTAAGATCTTTAAACAATTCAAGGATTTCTGGAGATTACATATAATCTTTCTGACTCACTTAGAACAAGAAAAAGTTTCTGGCACGTAGACTTCCGCGGTCGTGGTCCATACCATCTTCTTCTGGGTTTCCGGGTTGGAACCACGTCACTGATATAACTGCCGACGTTTCGTACCCATTCGTATGGGACATTTTCAGGGCTCAACTACTGCTACTGTCTGTCGCACTGAAACTGAAACGTCGGCAGTTATACCAGTAACGTGGTTCCAGTCCGGAAGCCCAAAAGAAGATAGAAAGGAAAAGTTTTGTTTTGGTTTGAACAATAAAAACGAACCTTTCGCTATGCGATATTCTGACTTACTGCCTCCGATTCTATTACGACAATTATTGATCTTTTCATTACGTTAGCACAGTTAATTTTAAATATTTGCAATCAAGAAAAAAGATTAATTTGAACACCCCTTGAAATGTTAGCGTATCTTTTCCGGAAATTAAAACTAAAAGGAATGGAATCGTTATTGGTTTTTGCAGAATGGTGTACTCCTACATTAAAGAAAAAGTTTAATTTATATTAACATCATTTTCCTGTGTACTCTCATGATTTGACTTCGTTTAGGGTTTTGGGGGGTGGAACAAAATCAAAAATCCAATACTCGAATAGTTAAAATAACGTCATTACGAACACACTTCACTGTTTATACATTTTGAATAATAGATCGTCATTTGTTTGCAAATGAAAGGAGTTATAATGTTAATTAGATTGAAGCCGCTAGGTTATTATGGATACGCGTGACATTATTAATGTTGTATAATGACTTTTGCGTACGACATAATAATCTACTATAAACATTGTGGTTTTCCAATTTACCAAATTCGAATTTCGAAGGTAATCTTGTATTGAAAATAAGTGATTTGAATTTGCAATTATATTGATTTAGATTTTGTGGAAGTTAACATTAGATTTTGTTAAAATATTTCTAGTTATAGCATGAATCGATACTGATTGTTCCACCTGATTTTGAACTTTGTTGCTTCGTTTTGGTTGGAGGAAGATTGTATTTCTCTTGATTATTAAATAAAACAACTCTGGTAATCTTACGCTGAATTTATTTTATTAATACACAATAGATATACTATAAATATTACACTTTATTACATGAATGTGTATGCAGAACTGCTTACAGGAGTTTCCTGGAGGAAACTGCGCATAACATAAAACTTAAAAGCATATACAATTGATAATAATAATAATAATAATAATAATATCTCTTTATTGCCCAACAGAGCCAAAGCTCCTATTACAGGACAAAACTTACTACATTAATACGTACAAGTAAAATAAATCAAATTTAGGTTACCGTAATTAAACAAAAATTAGTTACTTAAATAAAAATTAGTTACTTAAAGAAAAGAAAAAAGAAAAAAAAAGGAATGGAAAAAAAAATCGGGAAAGATAACACATAACCAGTAACGCACTACTTACGAGCGAAATACTCGGATACCGCTGCAATAATCGATCTTAGCGTGTCATGATTTATATCTGCAATGTCTGAAATCATATTAAAGTTGTTGCACATTACGAATAGAGGCGATTTGATCAGCACATTGGTTCTAGCAGCGGGGCAATAAAAAGTAACATTCTGACGAGAAGTCAAACGAGGGACATGTAGTAGTGAAGGGCAATACACTTTACCGTGTATAAGCTTGTAAAGAAATACTACACCAACGGTAAACCGCCGTTGCTCCAAAAAAATCACGCCAAACCTCGATAGTAATTCACCCTGCCCCGAACCCCGAATGGGATACCGACCATCCACGCGATACCATAAGAACTTTGCAAATTTTCTCTGAATTGATTCCAGAACCTACCTATGCACCCCGTAATAAGGCGACCAAACCAAATTGATGATAGGCTAAGGCAATTAAAGCAGTTTCCTAAATTGTAATAGACAAGTGATTTAAAATTTGGCGCAAGTACCTTGAGTTGAGCTGAATTGCTTTATGATTATCTGCGCTTAAATTTATTGGTTAATATTTATAATCTGGTAAAGGTGAAGAACCAAGTATTCTGACAACTATACTTGAACTGGGTGATAAAACTATTGATGATACAAGATTTACAATGCTTAATCTCAAACTGTCGTAAAAACAATGAATCTTAAAATTTCATCCAGATATCTCTGAGCAGTCAGGTTACCGTTCTGTATCACATAAAGGTCTCTATGACCTCCTTTGCTTATCCCAGCCCATGCCATTACACTCCCATCTTCATATTGCGGCCTTTCTCGAACAAATTGTGACTGATTGCGTCTTCTAGGCTTACGGCAAATTAAAATACGAATATTATTTGGAATTTAAGGCGAATCTGGATTCCTCACAAAACAATACTTATACCCAATCGTCGTGAGTCCAATTTCTTTGCTGTTCAGCCCATATTCTTCGCGACCTTTTATGAAGAACAGTTAGTGAAACGCATACTAGGAGATTTTCGAGCATACATGCCAACGTTATGAAGACGATTTCTTATTGTTTGAATTGATACTACTCTTCCCATAATATAAGCAAGCTCACATCTAAGCTACGTTGCATTATGAGTGAGGTATCGAGCATCTCTTGGTGTTGTAGATGCTGGGCGACCTTATCCTAGCTTTCTCTGAACGTCTCCAGTTTCTAAAAACCGATTCCACAAACGCGAAATCACACTTTAGCTAACTGCAAAAACTTCAGCAACAGAAGAATCATTTATGTAAAATGATCCTTCCCCACTTTTAATGGTGAAAACCATTTCCGTACTGTACTCTCCTCAACTATGTTTTCTCCGTAAAAGGCATAATTGTTTCTAACGCCTTCAGATGCATTAACTCCTCCGTTGATAGTTTTAAATAATAGCAGCTTTCATATTGTTATTAAAGTCCTTTAACATTATTAAATGGAAATAAATATGCTTCTATTTGAGGATTTTCAACAATCGTGGGGAGTACAAAAAGCTACATGACTGACAGTATATTGTATTTTACATACATTCTTTTCAATCTACGTTATTTCAACAAACTTTTTATGCTAAAAATAGGGGCGTACCCTTCTCACCAAATATTTTATATCGAAATTTTAAAGATTTTAAAAAGAATTCGTGAATAACCAATTTTTAAACTAAAATTGTAAATTTAATTAAATATTCTTTAAAAAAAATACAGCGGAACTTTTTGAAAATTTAAACTGATAAAATATGTAAAACTAAAACGATTTAATATTACTAAAGTTAAGTATACTCATGTAATAAGTGAATAGTACACAATTTCGAAATTCTACTTGTGTTGTTATAGTTTCTCTGGAAATAACACGCCTCATCTATATTTAAAGAGCACTCTCGAAAACTTACCCACTCAAGATTGGAAAGCATTTACTATTTACACGGTAAAAGCGTGTATTATTTTTAACCTCTCGTTCGGCCTTGAATGTATCCGAAAATTATCGATTCTAATTAAATATTTTGCGGGGAATAATCACGCGAAATCCGAGAATTGCGAGAGTGCGACAGACATGTCGGCCAGATCGAAAGTCGAGTGCTTGGCCAGTGCAAGACAATAAAATGCAGTTATATAAATCGAATGTTGTGCACAGTGGTGATAAGTGTAGGTATCGGAGAGACAGGCGTCTCACACAGAGTTCAACGAATCCTGATTGACGTACTTGAAAAAGCTATTATTACTTTAGAGCATGGGAGCACGCGCTCGAACGTTAGCTTCGGCACTGTGTATATCGCATCTATGCCGTGCGAGTTTCTACACGAAGAATTTGCAGCCGGTGTTGTGCATTCTCGGGCGAGGATCGGCTTGCGTCGCTGGTGTCATCAAGTAGTGTTTTATATGCATCGGTTAGCTGGCGCAGTTGCCAAATCTGAAATGTATAAGAGATGCATGACGAATTCGTTTTGTTGTTTCTAGTTTCGATAAGAATGAACGCACTTTTATTTTTTATTTTTTTGATTTTTCCAGCCGGTTTTTAGTATAAATTATCCACCTTTTATAATATTAATTTCAAATACACGAAATGTTACGATTCTAGGTTTAACTGGACAATATTCGTTTTTCCAAGGTTGGACAAACATACATCCAAGCAGATAACATTCAATAAATATAAATAAAACCATTCTGTTTACTCATGATTAATGGGTTAAGAGATTAGATTTAATCGCTACTTCCTTTGGTCCCGATACAGATTTGGTTACTGTTATATTTATGGTTATATTCACTCTTTCAATTCTAATTAATATATTACCGTAAACGGATTAAAACCACTAATCCCTTCCACTTTTCATAGTGAACTAAACAAAGTAAATTCTCGAATGAACAATATTTATTTACACTTCATACAGTACTGTGCAAAAGAAACAAGCACCTTCTTGAATTTTACAAGAAACTATTGGGTTGGCAACTAAGTACTTTTGGTTTTTACTGATAGAGAGCGTTGCTTTATTTTTTGTATAACGTATGTTAGTGCTGTACTTTACTGTTTGTCGCGTGATACTAGTCACATTGACGTAACTTCAGAAGCAAGTAGTACGTGATTTTTATTAAAGCTATTTAGTTGTGGGTTAATTTTAAATGGAGTGCAGAAACGAACATTTTCGACATATTTTACTATTTTATTTGCGTAAAGGAAAGAAAGCTGCTGCGGCTCACAAAAAGATATGTGACGTTTATGGTGCTAATTGCTTAACAGAGCGCACGTGTCAGAATTGGTATAAAAAATTCCGTTCTGGAGATTTTTCCCTCAAAGATGAGCAACGTTCTGGTCGGCCTACTGAAGTTGATGATGACCAAATCAAAGTCATAATTGAAGAGGATCGTCATATAACTATTCGAGAGGTTGCGGAGAGGCTACATGTATCGCACACAACAATTGAAAAACATTTAAAATGTCTTGGGTTAGTGAAGAAGCTTGATATTTGGGTACCTCACGAGTTGAAAGAAATTCATTTAACACAAAGAATCAACTTTTGCGATATGCACCTTAGACGAAATGAAACCGACCTTTTCTTAAAAAGAATCATCACTGGTGATGAAAGATGGGTCCTGTACAGTAACATAGTTCGAAAACGATCATGGAGCAAACACGATAAACCAGCTCAAACTACATCGAAAGCTGAATTGCATCCAAAAAACATGCTGTCAGTTTGGTTGGATTACAAAGGTGTTGTGTTTTTTGAGCTGCTTCCAAGGAACCAAACGATCAATTCTGATGTTTACTGTCAACAATTAATAAAACTGGATGAAGCAATCAAAGAAAAATGGCCAGAATTGTCAAATCGGAAAGGTGTAGTTTTCCACCAAGATAATGCAAGGGCTCACACATCTTTGGCAACTCGCGGGAAACTATTGGAGCTTGGCTGGGAAGTGATGCCACATCCCCCATACAGCCCTGATCTAGCACCATCTGATTACCATTTATTTCGAAGTTTGCAGAATTCTTTAAATGGTAAAACTTTCACAAATGACGATGACCTTCACTCGCACCTGGTTCACTTTTTTGCTGATAAGGACCAGAAATTTTATGAGCGCGGAATCATGCAACTGAAAGAAAGATGGCAAAAGGTAATTGAGCAAAATGGAAAATATATAATTGATTAAAAACTATTCTTCGTTTAAAAAAAAGTGTTTTATTTCATACTACAAAACCGAAAGTACTTAGTTGCCAACCCAATATATTTATATTTAAACAACTTCGTTCGGAAAATAATATATTTTTGTACCTACTATGTTATGAACGAGATATTCTTCGCCTGCTAGTTTCGTTTATATAACATTATTATAAAGCCCGTTCTACATGAATTCGGCAGATATATTTTCGTGTACATCGTAAACCTTTTTAATGCGTCCAACTGTACAAGCGTGACTTTAATGTTCGTTATCCTCCTACAGGAAGATAACATAAAGATTCCATTGCCATTGACTTTCCAAACTCTTTTCGTGTTTCGAAGTTTTTCTAATCCCTTGGCAATGAGTACGCCTGGTCGACATAGAGAGGAAGTCCTCTTAAACCACCCTGTTCGCCGTGTGACGGGAAACATATTTTGCCTTTGCTTTTCTCCATGAGAAAAAGTTTTCAGTAAAGTTTCTATTGCGAGCTTTTTTCATGTCTTTGCGTAAATTCACGAATTGGGTTTCGAATTGGTGTGATTTTCGTAAAACCTGTCCTAGAGTCAGCAGCACGAAAATTAGATCGCAGGTTATCAGTCGACGGAAAATTATACATCCTAGACGTGCTCCTTAACTGAATGATCACACAATAGTACACAAATTAAAATTAAACGAAAAGAACAAACATTTCCCGTTATTTATAAATTGTCGTTATGCATACAAGAGCGATGCAATTTTAAAATATTCTCTCGGTGTGAGAATTTTTTGACCGCAACTCATTGTTACAAATAGACGTCGGAAGAAATGTATTCCGCTGATTCCACAATTATGAAGCGTTGCGGTTTTCTGAGGAAACGTCCGTACTAATTTTATTTCCATTCGTCAAGTAGCTTCCGTATAATTTCAAACTAAAACTAAACTGAGTCATTTTGACGTCAGACCCTGTGTACATAGTAAAGTATTATGAAGTGTTCTATTTCTGGACACGTTCTCGCTACACACGCGGGAGTGTCTCTCCGACGAGATCTTACAAGAGGAAAAAAAGCTCCGTGGATATTTTTCATTTTTTAGTTGGCCATTAAAAACGCTGACCTAAATATTCCAAATATTTTTTTATTATCAACAACTCCTGTGTTAATGTAGTTATTTTCGAGTTAAAAAAAATGCGCAGTTCGAATTAAAATTTTTAAGTTCAAATACGTTTTCGAATAAAACACACCAAGGTCTCGTAATATGAAAGGGGATTTTAGTTTCTATTTATCTCATTTGTAAACTAAGTTTATGCTATATATACTGTTTCAGTATACAAACTGGAGTTATTTTTAAATGAAATCATTCAATTCAAGATATATTTTTCTACGATTTTTTATCCAGAATATACACTATGAACCAAATCAAATAATAGCGGACGTTAATGTTACAAATAATGTTCAAAATGGTCAGATAGATTTTTGGGATATACACTGTTGGCCAAAAATTAAGGTTAATTTTTGTTTATTGACGCATCGCTTCCTTCTTTTGATTGTTTCATGTAATTGAAACGATTATTAGTACGTTTTTGGAAAGATTACCAGCAATAATCACATTAAAAAAGTTTTAAGTAAATTTGGAAAATTACGGAAGCAATTGCGGGATCATTTTGGGATGCGAATGCAGTTTATATGTTTGTTTGTAGATCTGTAGAATATAGATAAAGTGCAGGGCCTAATATACTTCCTCGTGGAACACCTGATTTGATAGATAAATACACTTTTAGTACTATCTTCTTCTGGGATTCCGGGCTGGCACAGCGTCACTGGTATAACTGCCGACGTTTCGTACCCACTCATATGGAACATCTTCAGGACTCAACTACTGCTACTGTCTGTCACACTGAAACTGATGTAAGTCAATGGTGGACGGGTTTATATATGGATAATGGGTAATGGGTCAATGGAGCGTTACGGTTGCGGTTGGGTTGTTTGGAGATGCAGGATTGCCAGGCGTTGTGTAGGGGGGTAGCCATCACCACGGTTAAGGTTATTGGGGTGCTTAGAGATCTCTACGGATTCAAGGATTTTGCGACCATAGTAATGGTTAGTACGGGATAGGATCTTGGTAGAATTAAATTGGATATGGTGCCCGGTTTCCAACCTATGTTCGGCAAGTGCAGAACCAGCTACGCGCAGCAACCTAATACAACGCTCATGCTCAGAGACACGAGCGCCGACAGACCGCTTTGTTTCATCAATATATACACTGCCGCACGAGCAAGGAATCCTGTACACACCAGGTGATTCTAAAGAAACACGGTCTTTTACGGAAAAAGAGTCAGATAATTTGCCATATACCAGTGACGCGGTTCCAGCCCGGAAGCCCAGAAGAAGATAGTATGGACCACGACCGCGGAAGTCTACGTACTAGATCATACTTTTAGTAATTGGAAATATGTATATGGCAAAGATCTTTTCAGCTTCTACTGAAGGTTTAACTCTGTTGCGTCTTTCCACGTTTTGGAGCCGGTTCATCGCGTGCAGTCCACTCGGCTGACTGTCGATTGGACTCTGGAGAGTAGTGATGAATCCATGTTTCATCCATTGTCACATATCGACGCAAAAACTCGGTTTTATTACGATTTAACAGCTTCAAACACAGCTCAGAATCATCAACTCGTTGTTTTTGATCGAATGTGAGCTCGCGCGGCACTCATTTTACACAGAGCTTCCGCATGCCCAAATATTCTTGCATTGATGTTTTCGTCGGTGACAACCTGTTTTGGTCGTCCACTGCGTTCGCCGTCTTCGGTGCTCATTTCACCACGTTTAAACTTAGCATACCAATCAATTATGGTTGAGTTTCCTGGCGCAGAGTCCGGAAACTCCTCATTAAGCCATGCTTTTGCTTCAACGATATTTTTTCCCTTCAAAAAGCAGTACTTTATCAACACACGAAATTCTTTTTTTTCCATTTTTTTAAATAACAAAAGTAGCTTCACTCTTAACACAATTTCTCGGTAACTAATGGTCGGATTGCTGTCAAATTTTGACACGTTTCGTTTGAAGGTTAGTACTATCTAAAAAACATATGGATTTAATAACAGTAACGCCATCTATGTGTCAGACCGGGGACTTTTCAGCCGACCTGGTACAAAAGTTTTCGAATATTTTCGCAAATTATATAAAGTACTTAAGGATTCATCAAGGGCGTGTTATTTATCAATGAAAGATGAGTATCCTGAAATGGGAATTTATGCGAAACAACCTTTCCCAGATGCCTTAGGTCTGATCAAAAAAAAAATTTAGGAAACGCGCTTTAAAGAGACGTAAGGGCCACAGCAGAAAAAGTCACAGTGAAATAGGTTCCATCTGTCACCTTAAAGAATACATTCTACAATAGAAATGTTTCATTACCATTTTTGGGCATAATATTCAGATCTAAAACATCCGAATCACTAACCATTTCGACATTTGTTTTTTTGTTAATGCAGCAATTTCTAGAGATTGTTCCACAACAAAAACAAAACGAGTTTGTCTAAAGACTTTGTTCTTGTCATGTCTGCAGTGTATGTACATATTATCTTCAAACAAAATCGATTTTAATACTTGTGCCATTTAAAACACTCACATAACAATAAGTCCTGAACAAATGTTATTTCGTAAACTGCCAACGTTAATTTTAAACGAAGCGAAGTCCATTTGAGAGAAGCACGAAAACTTGTTTGACGATTTAAACCTCAAAAGTAGTCAAATCCTATATACAAAATTACGTGTATGTGCAGTACAATGTAAGTAAATTCACGCTCGAGTATAACTAGGTTAAAACGCTTATTGGTCATCGACATCTTTCAGATCATTCTCAAGTGCTATAACGTATTCATATATACTGTGTTTCTTCTTAGTTTCCTGTATAATAAAGTAGGAAATGTAAACTTTTATTGTTATGTACATGCACTGGATTAGTGTATAAAAGAAAAATATAACAAGAAATCGATGTATCAAACTCCTTGACCTACTAAGTATGTCACGGTGGACAGACAAGACAGCTACACACTCGCAAAGCGCCGCACGAACGACAATGCCGGTTGTGTGCGTCGCTCGTGGCTGTATAGCCCATGTTTTTATTAATCGATTTATTTTGTGTAACCTTTACCCATTTACCAAACCTAATTATCTGCGATATGGCCTCTTTTTTCAACGTACGGGGTAATAACATTGCAAAAACACCAACACGTGAAATTAAAAGCGCAAATATGTTCATAAATATTCCAAATCTTTTTATATCCATTTTGAAAATCTTTTATATTTAAGTTAAAGAAAAACTGTATTCATTTTGAATTAAATTTGTTGTTTTCACACGATATTGTTTCTTTATATTACATAGGATGTACAGTACCTGTCAATTGGATTGAGCCACTTTTGCATAACAAGAAATTTGTAATTCAAGTTGTTCGTATTCAAATATACCAGGTGTACCGGAAAGTCAGATGTCGCTAGACTTAAGTACGCAATGTTATGATTTGACACATATGTCATTTTCTTCGTCGTGTTTCGTGCCTGAAAAAGTGCATTTGCGACACGTATTACATTTCTTATTTAATCAAAAGGAAAAAGCCGCTGAAAGTCATCGTTTGCTGGTAGAAACTTCCGGTGAAGATACTCCAACCATAAAAACATGTGAGGCGTGGTTTCGACAATTCAAAAGTTGTGACTTCGATGTGCAAGACATCGGCTCCAAGACCAAATCGTTTTGGTCACAAGATAATGCTCTATGTTTGGTGGAACCAAAATGACGTAATGTATTACGAACTGCTGAAACCTGGTGAAACAGTTAATATTGATTGCTACCGACAACAAATTATCAATTTGAACCATGCGTTGATAAAAAACGTCCAGAATGGGCCTGAAGACACGGTAAAGTGATTTTACAGCACGATTACGCGCCGTCTCATACAGCAAAACCAATCAGGGAAGCATCGAAAGCACTCGGATGGGACATAATATAAAAACTGGTAATGACTTTCCGGTATTCATGGTATTTAAAATTTTCGATTGTAAACAGATTTACATGTCCAAAGAGGATTTATCAGATACGTGCTATTAGGGTCAGAACACAGATAATGAAATATGGGAAAGCACTACGAATAATATCTAATTTTAATTGAAGTTTGTACGTGTTCGTGTTAAAAAGTATATTAAAATGTTTTAATAATATATTGTAAATTTTATTAATAATTTAATTTTTTTAGTGAATTTTTAGCCTTGTAAATTATTCGGAATGATAAAAGTGAAATAGTTTATTAAAAACAGGGATGTATTCGAACGGACAACTTGCAATGATGCTAAAACTTTCTTGGCATACCCTCAACCGAATATTCACATTAATTCGATATAATTCCGTTCGATAATATTCCGTCAACATGAGCGGTCGCAGTCTGCATTGGTGTTCGTAAAATTAAAGAGAGAGGCGATCCCACCCACCATCAATCAGTTATGATTTGGTCTTGCATAACCGCGAGCGGCGCCGGACCACTGTATTTTGATAATCAAGTGCGATATGAAAAGATTGTTGAATTTGTATTTTTAGCTTTCCTAAACTCGCTAAATGAAGAGGAAGGACAATATAATTTCGTGAAGGATGGAGCACCGTGGCATACAGCGAAATCTGTTTCAAGAACACAACATATTTCTTTTGACCTGTCCCAGAAACTCACACGATTTAAATCCGATTGAAAATGTATGGAGAAATTTGAAAAAGTTTACGTACTTATTCCTGAATCCAACAATAACAATTCCAAAAGATAATATTAACAGACACTGGCAAAAGAAAATGGAAACTGCAAGAAGTGGTAAAGATTTCTATTCTCAGTATGTCAGATAGATTAATGGATTCATTAAAGTCGAAGAAGGATTAACAAAATATTAATGTAATGTAATCTTCTATGTAGCATAAATAAATATTTTGTATTGGTAATATGTGTCTGTTTTTGTTTTACTTTTTATAAATTTGAAAAAATACCAAAACTAGAAGAAGGTGGCTTTAATTTAATTGTCAGGCACTGTTGCTTCTGGTTTTAATGGCTTTTTTAGTCTGACTATTCATTTTACTAAAAGTGTAAAATGATTTTGAAGTTCCATCAAATAATAGACAACTCTCTTATTATGTCATTTGAAAGATTCTTCCTGTAGAGATACTTGCGTGAAATCTTAACAAAAAAATCAAATTATAACACGTTTTACAAAGTTATTAAACTGGATAATTGTTTCTAAAGATTACATGCATACATAAATATTAAATACATAAAATAAATATTATAATATATATTGGGTTGGCAACTAAGTACTTTCGATTTTTACTGATAGAGAGCGTTGCTTCATTTTTTGTATAACGTATGTTAGTGCTGTACTTTACCGTTTGTCGCGTGATACTAGTCATATTGACGTAACTTCAGAAGCAAGTAGTGCGTGATTTTTTTTAAAGCTATTAGTTGTGGGTTAATTTTAAATGGAGTGCAGAAACGAACATTTTCGACATATTTTACTATTTTATTTGCGTAAAGGAAAGAGAGCTGCTGCGGCTCACAAAAAGATATGTGAAGTTTATGGTGCTAATTGCTTAACAGAGCGCACGTGTCAGAATTGGTATAAAAAATTCCGTTCTGGAGATTTTTCCCTCAAAGATGAGCAACGTTCTGGTCGGCCTACTGAAGTTGATGATGACCAAATCAAAGTCATAATTGAAGAGGATCGTCATATAACTGTTCGAGAGGTTGCGGAGAGGCTACATGTATCGCACACAACAATTGAAAAACATTTAAAATGTCTTGGGCTAGTTAAGAAGCTTGATATTTGGGCACCTCACGAATTGAAAGAAATTCATTTAACACAAAGAATCAACTTTTGCGATATGTACCTTAGACGAAATGAAACCGACCCTTTCTTAAAAAGAATCATCACTGGTGATGAAAAATGGGTCCTGTACAGTAACATAGTTCGAAAACGATCATGGAGCAAACACGATAAACCAGCTCAAACCATATCGAAAGCTGAATTGCATCCAAAAAACATGCTGTCAGTTTGGTTGGATTACAAAGGTGTTGTGTTTTTTCAGCTGCTTCTAAGGAACCAAACGATCAATTCTGATGTTTACTGTCAAAAATTAATAAAACTGGATGAAACAATCAAAGAAAAACGGCCAGAATTGTCAAATCGGAAAGGTGTAGTTTTCCACCAAGATAATGCAAGGCCTCACATATTTTTGGCAACTTGTGGGAAACTATTGGAGCTTGTCTGGGAAGTGATGCCACATCCCCCATACAGCCCTGATCTAGCACCATCTGATTACCATTTATTTCGAAGTTTGCAGAATTCTTTGAATGGTAAAACTTTCACAAATGACGATGACCTTCACTCGCACCTGGTTCAGTTTTTTGCTGATAAGGACCAAAAATTTTATGAGCGCGGAATCATGCAGCTGAAAGAAAGATGACAAACGGTCATTGAGCAAAATGGAAAATATATAATTGATTAAAAACTATTCTTTGTTTAAAAAAAAGTATTTTATTTTATACTACAAAACCGAAAGTACTTAGTTGCCAACCCAATATAATAAACCTTAAAGAATACAAAAAGATATTCATAACGAAGACAGCATTAATTATCGGAGACTTCTACATATTCAAGTGTTGGAAGGTTGAAAGTTGGACTGAGTGAGTAGCGAAGCAATGAATATGAAAATCGACGCCTGATGAAAGGTTCAGTGAATTTATTATAGTTGTATCCTCTAATAGGATAGATATCCTCAATTTTGTAAATTAAATATTTTAATAAACGACGCTGGATTAGATTGACGGTTGCTGTGTTAAGTTACGAGTCCAAACAATCGATTCATATTCTTAGAATGAAGTGAACGTGTTCAAATTCCTTTACCTTAGAATTTGAACACGTTGGCCAAAACAAAAAGACCATATTCAAGCAATACCCCAAAATCTTTAAATGGAGTGGTTGCAACAAGAGATTTATCATTCATGGAATAAATTGGAATATAATTATCCTTACGGGTATAACTTGCAGTACAACAATTGAAAAGATTATAATTCACTAGATTTGCATTACACCATTTTTGAATTTTAATCACTGAAGGTTGATATATAACCCCTTGCCACATTAATTTTTGAATTCTGTATACGTATTACGACAACTAAGTTGTCATCATCAGCATATAATTAAAAAGTGTTGCACCTGGTAAACTACGGCGAAAAAACACCCGTACGAAAACAAACTCCGTACGCGATCTGTACCGATGAGAACCAAAATGTACATTTTGGTTCTCAACGAGGTTATATATCAACCTTCAGTGATTAAGTGAATCAACCACAGGCTCCACCAAAATTACCTACCATTTTTGACAAACATTTCTCACGTTTAAAACTAGTAGCAAAAGGTAGTGACTGATCTTCGTTAATATGGGTTTGCATTTCGGCATTTGGTACCTGAGATTTGATAAGAACTGTAGGATTTTACTCCTTCCTTTTTTTATTAATGTAATAACTTGTTGTAACCTTCATATATTTATCAAACTTAACTTCCTGTGACGTGGGTTTTCTCCAATATATGCAGTAATAAATAAGGTTTAGCCAAATTCCTTTAAATCCTCAAGGCAAACATGTCATAATAACCTTCTAACATTGTTTGTATTTATTCCGAAAATTTCATATGAATATTTAAATAAATATGTCAAGTAGTTTATATGTGTGATTAGAGGATTAGTGTCGCTGAAGATTATGTTTTAAACGATTTCACATAAGTTTTTATTCTATTTTCTTATCAGTGTTTATATATACGATCGTATATCGATAGTTTTTCAGTGCCTTTTTAAATGTGATACCTTTTTTTTTTTGAAAGAATATGTAAGCCCACAAACTGATACCATAGGCGTATAGTATGTACCGCTATACCAGGTGAACCGGAAAGTCATTACCGGTTTTTCTAACAGATGTCGCTAGGTTTAACAGTGCAATGTTATGATTTGACACATATGTCATTTTATTGTACTGACATTAAGCTTCAAAGCCATATATGTTATATTTTGCGAAAGTAACATAGTCATAGATTTATACCTCTTTGAAAATGTCGAGTTTCGTGTCTGAAAAAGTGCATTTGCGGCACCCATTGCTTTTCTTATTTAATCAAAAGGAAGAAGCAGGCTCCTACCATAAAAATACGTGAGGCGTGGTTTCGATAATAATCAAAAGTGGTGATTTCGAAGTGCAAGACAAAGAACATTCTGGTAGACCGAAAAAGTATGAAGATGCGAAACTGTAGGAGTTATTGGATGAAGACTGCACCCAAATTCAAAAACCCAAGAAACGATCAGCGACCGATTATGAGCAATGGGAAAAATCAAAAAGATGGGCAAATGGGTGCCACATCAATTGAAAGACGAAAAAATCGAAAAATCGTCTGTGAAATGCATTTCTGCATCGAATAGTGACGGGTGAGCAAAAATTGATTTATTTTAAAAAACTTAAGCGCAAAAAGTCATGGTTATCACCTGGCGAAGCGGGCCCATCGACTCCAAGGCCAAATCGTTTTGGCCGCAAGACTGTTCTGTGTTGTTGAAACATGGTGGAACAGTTAATACGATCGCTACCGACAAAAAATTATCCATTTGAACCGTGCATTGATAGTAAAATGCCCAGAATGTACCCGAGGACACGATAAAGTGATTTTACATCACGGTAACGCGTCGCCTCATACAGCAAAACTGGTCAAGGAAGTGTTGAAAGCACTGGGATGAGACATAATATCGCACCCGCTGTACTCTCCGGACCTTGCCCCGTCCGACTATCAGTTTTTCGCATCAATGAGCAGCACTTCGCCAATTTCGAAGCTAAAAAATGGCTCGATGAATGGTTTTTTTGGGACTGCATCCATAAATTGCCTGAAAGATGGGCAAGATGTAGAACCAAATGGCCATTTCTATGAATAAATAAATTTTTCGATTCTCTTGAAAATTATGTAGGTTTTTTACGAAAAAAATTGGTAATGACTTTCCGGTACAGCTGGTATGTACCGCTATAAATAAATAGTAAGTAAGCAGTAGTGTGGATAACGAAACATCCATGGAAATTAAAAAACTGCTAATCACGCAACGAGTTTTTAATAAGTTTTTTTTCTATAAAATTAACTGCTTCAAAAAATGAAATATTAAGTGGTGACTTAAGTATTAAATATTTTTATATTTTATCTTCTTAAAACTATTAATTTAATAGAAAAAATGTTATTAAATAATATAAAATATTTTTTTTTCCTTGAAAAAAAGAATGCTTTTCAGTTAGATTTATTTTTTTTCGCTCATCTTATCAAAGAAGAGTATATCATACTTTTACGCACAATTTCGTGCGAATCGAATGAAATTTTCTTTCTTGAAAAATAATAGTTTTACATTTTACAATACATTATTCAAGTACAGCTTAATTCCTGTTCTTTCCAATATGTAAAGTGTCTAGGAATTATAGAAAATATATGTCGAGTATTCCTTTTTTTTTCTTTCGCATATGTACACGTATTTATTTCTCTCTTCGATTCTTTATTGCAGACCGAGCTCTCCGGAATAAAATGGCGTAAGTTGGTATGGTGTGAGAGCGGGGGCGGCGGAGGCGGCAGTAGTGGAGAACCTCTGGACGATCCTGTGCTTCGTAGTTACGCCCGTTGCTTGGCTGCCGATATCCTGTGCGTTTGGCGGAGGGTGTCGGCGCCCCAGGCCTCCAACCTCTTCGATCTGGGACCTCCGCCTCCGACCCAACCGCCCCCGCTCAGTTTAGCCGCTGCCAAGGAGCTCTGGATATTTTGGTACGGAGAGGAGCCCGATCTCACCGATCTCGTTGCCATCGAGCTTCTCACACCAGGTTAGTGACCTATTGTATTTTTCCAATGAAAACCTTTGTATTGTATTCGCACGTGAACGAAATATTGACGTATCTCGAACGTAATTCTCTTATTGTTATATAATCGTTTGCAATCAGCGAGTTAAAAATAAAAATTTCTTTTATTGAGTGATTTGTAAAAATAACATTTTAAAAGAATGAATTTATTATAAAGGTTGCCATGCAAAATGCAGAATACAATAATTTAAAATAAATTCAAAGAAATTGTAGGAGTTATAACCACGGCAATTAATGAAAATTAATATTTTCTGCCATGCCATCCTTGATTAAAACCACAGAAATTAATTAAAACTTTCTGCGTTGGAGCAGGACTCGAATCTGTATCTGTCGTTCGTTAGACGGCTGCCTTACTATTTAGGCCACCAGGTAGTACAGTCGAGTCTTTTAATATACCATAAATCACAGGATGGAAACAGATCTAGTAATTATAACCCGCAGTGAGGTTTTGCTGCTGATAATAATAATAAATATAAATACACAATTAAGGTTTTTACAACGGTAAATTAATGAAAAAAAGGTCTGTTGCCAAATTTTGTGTTTTATGGCATATTTAAGGATATACATATAATGAAAATTAGCATTCATTTCGCATAGTGAAGAGCTTAATTATATATTTGTATATAATTATCAGTATCTGGGAATTAATTTTTAAAGAGTATTTGTGTCTTGTAAATACCCAAGAACAGAAATTCCAGACAATCTTCTAATCCGTCTAGTGTTGTATTTATTTTATCCAAAGCTGGCTATTAATAATACTTATTAAAGCCACAGTTTTTAGTTATTCCCCCGCCATCTTTCAACGTTAAAAAATGTATTTTAAAACTATTTGACACGTACTATTATTAGTACTTCAAAATATTCTTTCATTTCTTAATATTAAAAAAGATTTCTTTGCTGAAAATATAAATATTAACTAATGTGATAGTTATGGAAAGAATTCAAAATTAAATTTTAAACCTTTAAAAAAGATTATTGCAATCTTCGATGTCGAAAATAAACCCTGTATAATTACGTAAATGTAGTTTATATTTACGTATATTCGCATACCATTACTTCGATTTCTGCTTTATCGCGTTTTGCATTTTTCATGCATTCCTGTTTTACTTTGTATAACATTTCATTTAGTTTCACTTAGTCTTTAAGTCAAATATTGTCTACGCATTGTTAGAATCGGAAAAGTCTACTTCTGATCGTGCTTTTTTGCAATATCACATGCCACACCGACCTAACTATTTCATTCGCACTTGCCATTGGCTAAATGCACGTGTTCGTTGAGAGTCCTTATCTCGCCTGTGTATCGAATGACCTCAGCGATTATACTCGATCGTTCTAGAATATTTCTCTTTTTCCACTCCTTTTACACCCTTATTTTATTTCATTTTGTTTTGAATACACAAGCGGCGTAGTTGTGGTGCATTCCTATCCTATCTTCTGGAAACTTCGCTACGGAGGATTGTAAAGAAGGAAGAACGTAATTGTGCTTACTTTATTTTAAATAACTTATTGGTCTTCGGGGACGATTTGACATCTACACAACCTTGAAAACAATTAACACTCCTAATAGTTATTTACATTTAAATATTCTTATTGTAAATTATACTTTTAGGGTTTTTTTTATTTACATTGTTAGTTCAAGTACACTATATGTCTTTTGGGTATTGCCGACCCAGTTTGATCGCTTTTGACCCCTTTTTCGCTCTGGAACGTTTGAACGTCGTCGACCGAAGAAACACGCCGAAAACTGAGGTCAAATAGACGCCTTGAATATTTCGTATTGATATTTTACCAATACCTCAAATCCAATATTGTCTACGAATTGATAGAATTGGAAAAGTCCACTTCTTATCGCGTTGTTGTTTTTAATAATGTCTAATTAACGTCGGATCGATCGGGCCATCTCTTTCGCACGACTGAATGCATGTGTTGATTGAGAGTCCTTGTTGTCCTAATTGATAAAATACAGAGTTTCAGTCCAACCTTTTATTATTAAAAACACACCCTCTTCTAAATAATTATAACAAACACTTTTTTTTGGAATTATTTTCATTAGTTTTCTGAGACACCCCAACCGCTTTGTACTATAGTCTAGATTTCGGACATTTTTAAGTCAAATTCATTCTATAAGAGTTTGATATGATTAATATCTGAAATCTGCTATGGTCTATGGTATTTCTAAGGGGTTTTTAATTTTTTCCACAAAATTTTTAATAAAGTACAACATTCTGCTGTAATATTTCTTTGTAATTTTCTATCTTGATTATTTTATACAATTTTCATTAAAACTTCTATTCAACGTAGGAAAAGCAACCTAATACAAGAAATGGAGAGCAGCCATGCTTTATAATAGTGTAACATATTTGGGTACCCCACGAATGTCTTGGGCATTTTGGACATATTACGAAGTTCTTGGATATTTTGTCATCTCACAAAGTTTTGTATTGGCCATCTTACTGACTTAGTTTTTGGCTTTTAACCATCTCACGATGATCTTGGGTTCTTGGTCATCCACGAAGTTCTTGGATTTTTTGTCATCTCACAAAGTTTTGTATTGGCCATCTTACTTACTTAGTTTTCGGCTTTTAACCATCTCACGATGATCTTGGGTTCTTGGTCATCCACGAAGTTCTTGGATTTTTTGTCATCTCACAAAGTTTTGCATTGGCCATCTTACTTAGTTTTTGGCTTTTAACCATCTCACGATGATCTTGGGTTTTTGGTCATCCACGAAGTTATTGGATTTTTTATCATCTCACAAAGTTTTGCATTGGCCATCTTACTTAGTTTTTGGCTTTTAACCATCTCACGATGATCTTGGGTTCTTGGTCATCCACGAAGTTCTTGGATTTTTTGTCATCTCACAAAGTTTTGTATTGGCCATCTTACTGACTTAGTTTTTGGCTTTTAACCATCTCACGATGATCTTGGGTTCTTGGTCATCCACGAAGTTCTTGGATTTTTTGTCATCTCACAAAGTTTTGCATTGGCCATCTTACTTAGTTTTTGGCTTTTAACCATCTCACGAAAATTTTGGGTTTTTCACTAAACATTTCAAATCTATATTCATTTGTTTGTAGCAAATTTGCTTATCGTTCCACCGTCCAGTTTTCTTACATTGTCATCCACTAAAAATATTTTTGTTTACTTCTGCGGTGATTTTGTGATGTGATGTACTGTGAGTGAATATGCTTTTATTTTTAGCGATGATTCACTGTGTTTTTTTGATCCTCCATTGTAATTATTACTTGTTGTAACCCAAGAGGGTTTCGGCCTGCTGAGTATTATTAGTTAAATTTCCCGTAAGCTTTTTATGTTTAATTTTATCAAAATATTTTTTAATAGAGTACACTTCTTAATGATCCATTAATATTGCTGCACTCAATGATTTTTCACAGAAAATTTTCACGCTATAATTGTATTTTTTATTAGCAAAAATACACACAAAATGACGTTAGAAATACGAAGGTATATACAGTGTGAGTTTTGGCTTTAGACGGTATAGATCGTGTACGGAATTTGTTTCGTGCGGGTTTTTGCTGTAGCTTTCCAGGTGCGACACTGTCTAATTATCTGCTGATGATGACAATTTAGTTGTCGAAATACATATACAGAATACGAAAATTAATGTGGAAAGGGTTATATGTCAACCTTTAGTGATTACTTTAGAAATGTGTCTATTAAATAACTAAAATTATTAGACAAGTTTGCTGTACTAGTAGATGAATAAAAACACCATTCCTGAACAAACCAGCTCACTTAATAATTACATTACCAAATCATCTTGAATCATCTGGTATTTATTGCAATATTTTGAAAGGTAATATAATTTTTATATAACATAATTCATACAATTATGAGATAATTACACATTTTTTTACTATTAAAAGTGTTTAAATATTGTGTTATACTTTTAGAAACGGTATCGTAATATAGAATTAAAAATATACCCAATAAAATAGCGAAAACTTTTGCATATGTAATTCACTTCCGTTGAAACTCTTGTCAAAATAAGTAAACATAGTTAACGAGTACTCTTTGAAAATTGTTTATCTGACACACACATGCGTCAAATGTGACGTGTAAATTAACAAATATTTGATAATTTTTTTTAGTAAATTTTTAATGAAATTTTTAGTATAGATTTTTTATGATCAGATTAAATACTGTACTAATATAGATTAAGATAATTTCTCTTTTATTCGATTACTTAAAGTGTTTAAAGTGTTTTATTATTATATAACGCAGATATAGAAATCACAATTTCACAATGTTGTTTATTAATATATGTATGTACAAAGCGTGTTAGGAAAGTTTTGCAATACAGTAATTTCCTCTACACCCAATACACCTCTCCATCCTCCCAAACCAATCTTTAAACCAGTTCTGGCAAGTTTCACTAGGAAGTAAAGCACACTCGTTGTCCCAAGCCCTTAGAAGGTCCTCATCACTGGAAAACCGCCTCCCTTTTAGCTTCATTTTCACATGCGGGAACAGTGCAAAGTCGCAGCGAGCAAGATCTGGATTGTAGGGCAGGTGCTCGAGAAGTTTCATTCCTGTCGTGGTCAAATATTCGGTGCAGGCTTTGGCGAGGTGAGCTGGAGCATTATCGTGATGGAGGAACCAGGTGTCCATTCTTGACTTTGGCCGCAGGTTCCTCATAGATCCAATGACTTTAGGCAGGCACTGTTCAGTATAATACTTAGCTGTTACTGTCTTCTGTGTGTCCAAAACGACGCGTTCCACAATTCTACTCGACTTGAAAAATACAGCTATCATTTCCTTCTTTACAGATTGGGATTTTCTGACAACTACGGGTGTGTTCTCATCATCAAAGACCCAATCTTTGTTTTGAGCTTGAGTTTGGTCGGCACATCGTAATAGTAGTAGCCAAGTCTCGTCACCTGTCACGATGTTGTTCACATACCGAGATTGTCCCTTATTAAACTTTTTTAGCAAGTTTCTTCACGTGCAAATGATCATGCAGAATCCAACGAATTGCTGGTGCATTTAGGCCTGAAGTACCCTCTATCTGTTGATAGGTCACTCGCTTGTCCTCGTCAAGCATTTTGCTCACAGTAGTAACGTTTTCCTCCGTAACCGACGTTCGTGGCCTCCCCGGCCTCTCAGCATTCTCCACAGTTAAATTTCCCCTTTGGAATTCTCTACACCACCTGAATGTCGTTGTGCGATGTGGACAAACATCACCTAGTGCAAGAGTAATTTCTCCGAAGTACTGGTCTAAACCACGCATGAAATTATAACGCAAAACTGCCCTTATCTCATTTCGTGACCACGATGCTATCGCAAGCACTTTACACTCTCACTGCTAATGAATAACTGAGCCCATCGACATGGCGCTACTCTGCACGTATGAACATGTTTCAACGTGCAGCAACAAGCAGCGTCCTACGATTCATTGTTGCGTCATATTGCAAAACTTTCCTAATACCCTTTGTATGTAATTTATTATTCGAGGACTATTAAAAAACTACAAAAATCAATCCGTAATACTGTTAATATTTAAAATTACATTATCCATTGGTAGTGACTAAAAACCAACAAGTAACCTCTTTCACTTGTATTCATTCCACTGAAGATTTGCTTCAGTAATTATAGATAATTGCTTGTATTTGTTTAAATTTTATTTAAACGTATGTTTATAACAACATGATTGATTGAAATGATTCATTAGACTTGTTGGGTGTGCTGTTTTATTTTTCTTCCTGAAAATTTTATAAGCATCTATTCAAAGAAAATATTTTCGTGATGCCTAGACTTCCGTCTAAACCGGAAATCCCTACCAACTTGTGTGCTTTAAACGCAATTTGTGTCTCATTCTATCAAAATCAACAAGCAACTTTCATCTTGGTTTCCTAGTTGGTTCCAGTCCGGAAACCAAGATGAAGAAAGTATGGATAACGACACCGGAAGTCTACAAGTCGGATCAATAAAAAACTCTTTACAATTCGAAAGGATTGAAGATAGATATAGGGAATGCTGTTGTGTGATGATGTAGATGTAAATTCTGCTTTCGAATACAAAAAAATTATGAGAAATTTTGGTGGATTCAAGTTGAACACCCTGTATAAAATTTAACAAAGCTAAAAATCATCAGAGCTTGAAAGATCTTCTACTTGTGTTGCAAATATAATCATTTCTGATACCAGTAGAGCTGGTGCTTCTTTCTTTTGCAGAGTACTGTATATGCCTTAGCTATCTCAGATGTCTTTGTTGGATTCCTTTATTCACAGATTTTATTCCTAATTCTGGGTCATCCCCTTCTAGTTTTTCCTTTGAAATTTTCTTTGTATTATTTCTTAATAAAACTGCTCCGACATTCGATGTATCTCTTCCAACTATCTGAATTGTATTTACTATATTATTTTTTCCAGTAATTTTGGGTCATCCCTTTTATTTTCTTTGAATTTTGCTTCGTGTATTTTCCTAAAAAGTCTTTGCTTTTACATCCTATGTACGTATGTATATGTATATGTACCTTAGATAACCCAATTTTCAGTAGCAATTTTAAGTATAGACTAATTCATACTTCAATTCAATTCATTCAATTAATTGGAAATGCAAAACTCAAATTTCGAATTATCACAAAAATACAATCACTTCTTGCAACTTTTCTACATTACAATACGACGAATTTCCATTAAACGAAGATATCAATATTAGTACAAATGCGAGGGGGGTTTTACTTGTAGTGACAGCGTTTCAAGGTGTAACGAAGGAGAAAATGTACAGTTTCTCTCTCGCCTCGCACCGAAAGAAATTAATCGACGTTTCCGTTCCGTACGTCTGCTCTCTTTCGTCGAATCCTGGCCCCGGTTCCTCGGTGAAGAACAAGGGAATATTAAAAATGAAGGAGGAGAAGGGTAGGTGTCGATGTCGGGAATGAAGGAAATAAGTGAACACTTTTCGGCAGGTCGAGCACTCTAACTGATTAGGGTGGAGTGGTAAAGGCGAGGTTGCTTGGTCGGTCTCGGGGATTGACGAGGGTTCCGACCCCACTTAGCACGGTGGCGCTACAAGTAAGCCAAGTTTAGGACACGTCCCTCGACGCCGGATGCTGTATGGTGCTGAGATCGATTCCGACCCCACAAAGATGTTACTGCTTAGTTACGGTAAAATGATTAGATATTAACCTTTCCAGTTGTGGAAAATTTACTTTCGGTAGCTAACCAAATTAAGCAAATATTCAAAATTGAAAATATTTTTCACAAGTTGTAATCGAAAAAAAATAAATTACTGATTACTATTCAGGAAACTATTCGGGAAACGCTCTGAATAAGACAAAGCAAAGTTGCCTATCTTCTAAAAGATTTCTTGTTATACATATTGTGCTATGTTTCTGTCTAAAACCGCGCGCATGGTTTGGTATCGATTTTTTACTTTTAGTAAACAGTCACAACCTCTCATTCATTTCAAATTCATTTTTCAAACGTTTTTCAAAGTACTGAAAATAACGGTATAACTCTGTACAACTGAACCTCGTTTCGATGTCTTACTTCGTGTAGGCAATATAACCTCTTCCAAATATTAAACAACACGTTTTAATTGGACTGTGGCCTTAAAAATATACGTAAGTATGACCACACCTCTTGATCTCTTTTGGGATTTCGCCGACAATCAGATCAAATCTTAAGCGTTCGGGGGGACTTAGATGAATTTTTTAAGTAACCAGTGGTATGCTTTCTGAGTTAAGATTTCTTTGTTGCATCCAATCCGATATTTGTTGAATTTGAGTCCACCAATCCACCAACTGATAAACAATTGCTTCATATTTTAGGTGAAACCTTTGGAGTTTGGGAGGGGGGCTTAGATTAATTTTTTAAGTAACCAGTGGTATATTGTCTGAGTTAAGATTTCTTTGTTGCATCCAATCCGATATTTGTTGAATTTGAGTCCGCCAATCCACCAACTGATCAACAATTGCTTCATATTTTAGGTGAAACCTTTGGAGTTTGGGGGGGGGCTTAGATTAATTTTTTAAGTAATCAGTGGTATGCTTTCTGAGTTGAGATTTTTTTGTTTGTCAACAAATGCTTCATATTTTTGCTTATTCGTTTTTTTCTTATTGGGAAGACGCTGTAGGTCTCTCAATTGTTTTTGTAGATTTCCATGGAGAGCAATCTATTTCTTTGTTTGTTCACAAATTTTTAAAAACAAAAGCTTATATTTCTTTTATTTTCTGTATTTCTCTTGTAATTGTCACGATTTTTTTTTTGAAACAGTTTTAATCCATAGATCTACTAAGTGCTGTCATTTTTTTGTAATTATAAGTAGACTATTCTTCACGACCCAAATAAAATTGTGTATGTTAGAACTTCATTCGAAAACAACCGAGAACAAGAAAAAAACTCGATCTATATTAGATTTCTCAGATAAATACATATATTTAAGTAATAATTTGAATTCAAAAATTGCTCTGAAGTTAATCAAGGATTTAGCAATAATGATTTTGAAATGAAACAACAGTTACGTTTAAAATGTATCTGTCAGTAGTTGCATTCGTATGTAGTACATTCTATTGCTAGTACGTTTCAAGGACGTTTGGTTATTAACAAAAATTTGATGAAAATAGACAGTCTTTTGTGAATACTCAAGGTATACTCAAGGCATAATCGCCCTTTTGTCCTTGCTATTTATCGAATCGTTTTGATTTTTTTTTTTGAAAAAAATTTTACTTTTCACGATGCAAAAGTGCAAATAAGAAGACGTCGAAGCGCAAGAAATTTAGAGAATATTACTGCTGTAAGAGATAGCATTGCAGAAGTTTCAAACCTATCGATTCCTTGTCCTGCTCAAGAATTTAAACTTAGAAGAACGACAATTTGATGTATTTTGAGAAAAGGATTGGATTTATATCAATATAAAAATTTTATGTTGACCCAAGAACTGCCCTAATTTGTTTAGGCCTTAAAGCAACTTAAGATAATAATTTTCTTTCCATTACGCACGTCCGTCATATTTAATAATTATATATTTGCCTTTTATAAAGATCCGTTCGGTACTAACTTATAATTCTACACTTCATCTGTTTTTTTATTATACTGGTGGGGACGCTGTGTACTCAGTACGAACCTGACCCGCGGAAAGACATCCCAATTCTGGTTATCACAATTCAAAACCTTCGTATTAGTTTGCACTGTCGAAACGTTAGCATCTTTCGTAATGAATTGTAGAAAGTTATAGTTTTCGTAATATTTATACTGCGATGATAATACTACGGTTAAGCTTTTATTCAATACGGAAGCTTAAGGATCCTTCAAACAGAGATTTATGAAATCTATTTATTTTCTTGGCAAATCAATGATCGCGTTGCCTAATATTAATCTATCTTTATTATGAATCTCCAGTGCAATACAAATAGTGTTTTATATCTTTTTATCTCGTAAGTTTGAGGATTCTCTGCTTGCTTATGTAAGCTGTTGTTTTCTAATTGTATTTTCCGACTTGTAATACTGTACACATCTAACCCACATATGGTACTTTCTTTGCCTTTCTTTTCTATTAAATTAACAGCTGTGTTTATCTACTAATTTTATTCTTTTGCGTTTAGATTTTTCAATCATTAGAAATGATTGTTATGTTGTTAATAAAAACATTTCAGGGGGGTTCACGTAACATTCAATACAGATTTCATATATACAAATTTTTGGATGGATTAGTTTTTAAAAATATATTAATATTGATGAGTATGTACAATATCGATATTTTTTTAAAAATTATTACAAGAAAAAATTGATTAAATAAAAATATGTATGCATAAAATCGATGAAGAAAGAAAATAAATATCATGAATCACTGAAGGTTGATATATAACCCCTTTCCACATTAATTTTCGTATTCTGTATACGTATTTCGACAACTAAATTGTCATCATCAGCAGATAATTAAACAGTGTTGCACCTGGAAAACTACGGCAAAAAACCCGTACGAAACAAATTCCGTACACGATACACAGTGTGCGTTTTGGCTTTCAACGGTAGGGAGGACATCATACTGCTTCATGATAATGGCAGGCCATGTACTGCTTTGGGTACTCGTCAGAAACTCGCAGAGCTAGGCTGGGAAATTCTTTCGCATCCACTATACTTCCCGGACCTAGCACCCTCCGATTATCACCTGTTTCTATCCTTACAAATTTTTTTGCAGGGCAAAAAATTCAAAAGCGAAGATATAAGACAAGCACTGGTTCAATTTTTCACCTCTAGGGATAAGGCATTTTTTAAAAAATGAGATATACAAATTGCCATCGCGCTGGCAAGAAGGCACAAATAATAATGGAAACTATATTATTTAATAAAGTTCATTCAAGGTATGAAAAATTTTTATCCTAAAAACGGACAGAACTTTCCGGTAGACCTAATAAAAAATACACGTAATCTTAATTAAGATACGTTTTCGTTTTTTTTTCTTCCATTTTGTATCTCGAATGTTCGCTAGTTAAATTTAAATTCGTCTCCAAAAGGGAAACAAGGTAAGCTTGCACACTTCAACCCTCGATCCTACGCAATCACCAACGCGATTCCTACTACTGAAAATGTGGGTTGCCTTCGTTCCTTGTCCTGACACGCAAATAATACGCAGAAATACATCGCCGTACGGTCTAAAACGTCAAATCAATACGTGATTCAAATGGCATCGGGTTGTTGTCACCTACTGACGAACAAATGGAGCGTTTCTCGCCAATGGTATCTTCATAAGCAGCAACGCGTTCGACTGAAAGCGGCCGCGTATCGATTGATATTGCCTGCAGTCGGCAAAGCGCGGAGAATTGTGGGCGACAACGGACGCCACTGGCGAACAAATATAAATTGTCGAACTTTTGCGTAAATATTGGGATTAAAGCGCTGCTAATAAAACACCATTCCGGTTGAATGATTTAATTTTATGTTTTCTTTTGAAAATGTTCCATATTATAGTTATTATTGTATTGCCATGTTATTAAGGATTTGGGCGTCACATTTGATCCTAAACTTTTATTCAACAACCACATCAACAAGATATCTAATGCTGTATTAAAAGCACTTAGATTTTATAATTAGGTCCTTCTCATTAATAGACAGCATATTACTGCTCTATTTTTCCTTTATTAGATCAAAACTTGGCAAAGCGCTTTCTAAAGTACCTCTTCCTTTGTCAGTGTGAGTTATCCTCCTCGAGGAGAGATTTGTTTATCATCTTGATAATAGAATTAGCGCACCTGGAATTCTGTCAAAGTTAAACTTGTTGGTTCCCAGGCAAGCAACTAGACTTACAAACACTTTCTGCCTGCCACCTCTAAGGGCAAATGTACTAATTAGATCGTCTATCTGCAGAATATGTAACTAAATTACCAACTTGCTGGCCATTGATATAAACTTTACTCCTTTGCCAACACTACTTTACCAGTGCACTCTCTACTTTCGTGTTCTGTGAGTGTATGTGCATTTTTATATGATTGTGAGTACTTTTCCATTATGCATATCTTTGATGTGTAATTGCTAAAAATAATTACAAAAAAATCTGGTGTAATTATAAATTTATATTTAGTTCTATGCATATTTAGTTTTGAAAGTAAGTTAGCAACATTGCATATGTTTTTTAATATTGTATTGTCCTGTAATAGAATTTTATATCGGTTGGACATTTATTGTAATAAATGCAACAAATAAATCTATTTTTCAATTTCGAAGTTGCTGTGTAAAAACTGGCCGGGTAAAAATTCAGATGGTTATTCCTTGGGTTAAGATTTTTTTGTCCTCCGATGATTTTCAGGAGTTTTCTTTGTTTCGAAGGCACAGCACGATAAAGCTTATTATTTACTGTAACTTACTATAACATGTAAAGATTCTTCAGCTACAAAAACAGCAGAAAATGACTTCCGCCATCTATGACGCATGCATCCAATCTTTTCATTGACTGCTGAATTCTTTCAAAAATACCAGGCTTGTTTCTTATTGCATTACACCCATCAGTAATCCGATTTATCAAATCTTCACTTTCAACTGGAGTAGCGTACTTACTGAATCCTTGGCGTCTTCTACTGACTCTGCGAATGTCGGGGTAGCTGCTGTCCATTTTATTCCAACTTACCCGCACCTTCTCCAATTCTTTCTGCTTTTTGCATTTCCTACCGCCTGATTCCAATCCATATTCATCTCATGTAGATAGCCTCCCACTTGGTCGTTCCACTTCCCGTACGGGTACTTCTTCCCTTCTTTTCTGATCGTCTCATCATCCAGACTCTTCTTGTTAACCTTCCTGGGTTCATCTTCATTAGATGTCAATATCAACACAATGCGTTTTCATTTATTCTTTGAGTTATCGGTTGTACTCCTAGTTTTCCTCTTATTTTTTCATTTGTAACTTTGTCAAGCCACCACACGCAATCCTTTTCAAGTTTTTCATTGCCCTTGCTTGTTGTCTTTCTCTCTGCTCCCTGGAGAGCACCCATAGTTCCGGTCCATATATTGGTGTTGAGAATGTATAGGGCATTATGAATTCTTATCTTGGTATTTGGTAATAACTCTCTTCCATTGGTTATGCTTTTACTCAGTCTAGTTGTAGCTTTCATTCCTCATTTCCTCTAATTCCTCATCCATTTTTCTATCCTCCTACAAGGTGACTCTTAAATATTTCAACTTGAAAACTTGCTGCAGTATACACTGATGTATTCAAAAGGTCCTCAAATGAAAACAATCCAAGAGAGTCAAGTCTGGGGGATAGAGCAGGCATAAATGAAGTCCACAGCTTTCTTTCTATATTTGCATTCAAGACCTAAAAACTTACGTGGTATACTACCTAATGTAGAACACCGTAGTTTTACAGTACTAGGTTGCATTAACAATTTTAAAAATATCTAAACTTTTAACGCCTTGTATCTTCGATACTGTTTTTCCAAAAATTATCTCACGATAGAAAAATCTTAAAATAATCCAAGGAAAACTCCCTGAATTTTCAACGCATGTTTGGTAAAAAGTTTGTATATTCAGCAGCAAAATTGATGATTCAATGCTCGTTGTATTCAAATTTTATTAAATATTTTATGGATTCTCAAAAATACTTGCTTAGCTTGTGTCAAATCAATTGACCGCAAAAGTTCTATAAAATGAGATTTGATTTGAGAAAACATTACAACACACAGATAAGGAAGTTAAATTTCTCCTTGTATTTTCTCAAAGAACCATTCAAAAGTAGACAGATTTTCCGCGTGAACATGTAAAGTACGTACGTATGGATGTGCCCTGTTCTACGCGAATCAAAATATCCTCGATGGCGCGCGCAAGTAATAACAGTTTTAATAATTTTATTGTCGTGACGTCGCACCGAATTAAGGGGAAAAACACATTTCACGACAATAAACTGTTTAATTAGCTGTTTACATCATCGCAGTTTCATCCACCGTTGACACCGTTGGTCTTGCGCACGAACCGCGTACCTCAAAATAACAGTCCGGATCGAAGAGAACGCGCGCGATTATGGTGGGGGCAGTGGCTTCCAGAAGGCTACGTCACGGTGACGTAACGGGGTTATGACGAGTGATGCCGAGATTCTTGCCGTTTACCGTCACCAATTCGAAACATAAACCGGCCACGCTAACAAATGCTTTATCACGCTGTCTTTTGTTTTGAAACAAAACACAAATATATAGTTACTTAAAGTATTGATATCACACTTTATTGTTCTTGTTATTAATCTATTATGTAATAGCATTACCACAGTACGTGTTAACCAAACAAGGAATGCAAAAATGTTTTTAATTATCGTGGCTATCTCAGATTTTAATAATGTAAATGATGTATTAATTACTAAATAGAAATTGTAAGTTATTCTTCTTTTAAAGAATATAGACCAGATCTGGAAGTAGCACTTGTAGCAAGTGACAATGCATCTAAAGTAAAATAAATTCGTCATATGAGTAAATGAGAAATTTCTATTTACAAAACATGTGAATATTGCTGTGTTTAATCTTTAACATAGTATGATTTTGTTAATGGAAAATCTACCACTACAATTTGGAACATTTTGTGCAGTATTGGACAACCAGAAACGAATTGACTTTATTTACACTAGCTATAATATTTATCTCAGCGAACGCATTACTTGATCCATTAGAAAGATTTTTTCTATTTTTGAAAAGTTTTTATTACTCTGTTTCTGTAGACAGGTACTCCCGCCCCGCACAGCAATATTTTTCATTGAAAAGGTTAAAAAAATATTTCTTTGAGTTTCTGGCCTTTAAGATTTGGAGAATGTATACTGCGCGTGGTGTTGATGATATGAGGGCGGATCGGTAGCGAGCCTGGAAAAAGAAAACAAACTTGTCAAAAAATATTTTTCAAAGTATTCTTCTTGTCACTCGTTACAATTAGTCCATCAATATTTCAAGCCATTTCATGCCTTCAGAAGAGAAAACGTTATTAAATACACGTTGGTTTTAGAGAATATTCTTCAATCCACCCAAATCTCATGCCAACCAGCCAAGTTTTCAGATTAAGCAAATAGGAAACAGTCTAAGAGGCCCAAATCTGGCCAGTAGGCTGGATGTGGAAGCAGTTCTAAGAATTTTTGATTTTGAAACGATCAAAGTGTGAACACGTAGATCAGGCTGACGAAAAACCACTCGTTTCTCTTCTAAATGGGGCTTTTGGCGTTGTACTATATCGTGCAGTTAATTTAAGGGGAGTGAATAAGTATTAGCCTACATTTAACATGCTGTGCCGTACTATAAAGCAAAAAAGATACCTTTCTCATCACTGTTTTATCATTAGTAAGCTGGATTTCTTTTCCCGGCAGTGGGAGACCATGAGCCAGTTTAATTACAAATCTTAAGCAAGTGCTTATTGTTATAATGCGCTTAAGGTAACGACTCTAGTGCAAAGACTAAGTTGACGTCTTTATTTATGCTTAAATCGTACTTCAGTAATGGACAATTTCTTTGTTGAAGATAGTAAAGATTACCACAACGTGTTTCCCATATGAATTGAAAAACGAATATTTTTTATTAGTACTGTCCTCCTTCGTCAGCCTCACTAATTATCGATCCGCTCGTGTATATTTTTAGTTACAATCTCCTGTGTAGAAATCTACTTTTCTCAGCCAACCTGTATATGTACGGCAAGGCGATCCAATTGTGGCAGGTGGGCCTTAGATACGCAATAACAAATCAGACTGTTGTCTCTCACTATTGTACTCAGAAAGACCGGGTTGATCAGAGTACTTTTTGTTTCTCTAGCCACTTCACCTGCCGCGAATAAATCGACGTATGTAAGACTTCTCTCGCCACACGATGACCTGCTCCCTGCCTGATAGACACGACTGTTCATCCCTAATAATAAATTTAAGATATTTTTTTGTAAAATAATAGTAAACATGGAACAAATAGGTTTATTTTCTCTAGTACACAGGATTAGGTATTTATAGTTACTTTTCCGAAACACAATAAAGACATGCTAATTCATATAAAATCTAACGAAACCAAATATACTTCTTTAATATCATTCACACACTATTCAACTTATTGATTATTTCAAACAGTTAGAGGGGACATATTCACCAGTTCACGGTTATTTAGTAATTTTTATGAGGAGAGTTCCCTTGTCGAACCCCCACAAACCGAACGTAACAGCCATATAATCAATATTCGGGATATCGCATCACTACTGTAACTCCAACAGGAGTAGATGGTTGTTCTTCCTCTTTTTTTTCACTTTTTCTCTGTGCCGCATTTATGTATGTATGTGTAATCGAAAGGGGTCTGTATCGAACGCCGCGAAATGCGAAATGCAGGGGAAGTATCTACACAAGGACCGATCCATCGGTAATTGAGGTTGTGTGTGTGTGAAAGGGCGGAGAAGAAAGAACGCGTGTAAGTGTTCAGATTGCACTCACCAAGAAAAGGTAAAATCTGGTGAAATTAGACGAAGTGGATGGTGTATATTTGATTGTTATCTTTCTTCCGGCACTTTAAGGATGAGGTACCTGAAGTTAGGGTGCTTATTTTTAATTTTACTTGAAGAAATTATCTTTTTTATTAACAATCATCAAAGTATAGACAATAATTAATCTAATTTTAATATTTTTTTTAATCACTAATAATAACCCCTTTCCACATTAATTTTCGTAATTCTGTATACGTATTTCGACAACTAAGTTGTTATCGTCAGCAGATAATTAAGCAGTGTCGCACCTGGGGAACTACGGCAAGAAATACCCGTACGAAAAACCAATTCCGCACACGATACGTACCGTTGAAAGCCAAGACGCACACCAGTATATTAAAAACATTTGTTAAATTAAGAGAAAAAATAATTAAACATGACGAAGCTATTTTTAAAAAAAGTAGGTTGTCCATAATAATTTTAATAGTTTACATTGTTTTAAAAAACATTCATATTCCATTTTGCTCCTTTAAATTGTTGAAAAAAATTTTATAACCTAAAGGCTTTAATATTTTATTTAACTAATAGTGGAGATTTTAAATGTCTACAAAAAAATCTAAATCACCGATGATAAAAGAACCATTAATAAATAAAATATAATTTCTTTTCAAAAGTAATGATTCAAAGTGAGAAATGAAAAGACGAACAAAACCGGTCGTAATTTAAATTAATCAAATGGATTAAATTACTAGTCCAGTTTGTTATACAATTATTTAATGGTTTTTTATAGTAAATATGAATTGAGATTGGATTAATCAAGAAAGGTAAATAAAACTCCTTTCCACAATAATGTTCGTATTCTCTATGCGTGTTTCGACAGCTAAGTTGTCATAATCACCAGATAATATCAGTGTCGTACCTGTATTCACGGTAAAACTCGCACAGAAACAAATCCGCACCAGACATTCACCGTAAAAAGCCACACACACCCCTGTGTGTTTGGCTCGGATTTTAAGTTTTTGAACCCACATCAAGCTTTTAAAAACGTTTTCGTTTTATAATTTGAAGAATAGATATGGTTGGTATTACACAGAGTAATCAAAAAATTGATCTATTGGTTAAACGTACGTATTTATTTAAAAAAAATGTGTCTAGAGTTCAAATACGTCTAAACTATCAAATTTGAGAAGCTTGTTTGAAATTGATAGTCGCGTTAGTTGAAACCGGGCCTTTTGTTGTTAGATGTCAACGTGCTTGAGAATGATCAGAAAGATCGTTTTGTCATTTAAAACAATAGCTTTCTATCTCTTAAGCAAACCACTTTTTACCTTCTTCAAGAAATTTTGCTGATTTGAAATCGAAATACTTCTTAAAGCCTCTTAATCCGAAGGTTATTGTATCTGGAAAACATAGTGAATATGAAAACACTTCTCAGTTTTGTTGTGTCAATTTTCTTTGCACCACCATATAAGCAGCATTATTATGTTGGAAAGCAATTTCTTTCCTATTGATTAAAACTTACCGTTTTTTTAAAATTGCTACCTCGAAATTTGGTCAGTTTTTAAAAATATTTTATTGGACATGATCCCTTCAAACTGAATTCACTTTAGATTTGGCAATCTTTGTATGTCCACTCCAAAAAAGTACTATACAATTTTTCCATCGTAACTTACACATTGTTTCTGTTGTCAAATTTATACAACAAGCAATGTTTATATGTTGCATCTTCTTGACGGCTATGTTATGCAATTTAACTCCACATCCCACTCTGTTTTTAGAAAACTTTGGTAACTTAATTTTTAGAGGTCAAACAAAATAATTTATAACAGGAATGATTTTGTAATAAATATTCAAGTAGGTTAAAAAAAATTAAGCTTCCCTGTATTGTTTTTTGGTCTCTTAACGTTTTTATATATTGCACAGAGTAGCCAAAGAAATGAACATGCCAAGTAACCGCTGTAAGCCACTTTCAGATTTTGTTTCACTGCAAAATCTTGTACTGAAAAATGTTAATTGACCGTGTCGTTTGCGTGTTCGAGACTTGCAGTGTATCTGTGTGTGTATGTGTGTGTGTAAAATAGCAGAGAATCGAGCGACGAGAAGATTTCACCGTAGCAGCGCAGGTTCATCAACCTAGTAGGAGAGCGTGTCGTTAGAGCAGCAGAAAGCGCACGACTTATACAATTAGTTGTTAGTTTAACCGCTTGTTTCTGAAGCAGGTGGACCCGGACTGGACGGCCAATTTAAACGTGCCAGAAGCAAGCCAATCGTCTATTACATAGCTTCTTTCATCCTTTTGGGTCGTTTGTTTTTTTAATTTTTATATGCACTTATCTAATATGTAACTGATGCGATTGAAATTGTAAAATGGTGTAATAAAGATGTGTTAGGTAACAAACACTTGATTTGGATCGACTTTTTATTCTTAAAAAGTAGTAGAATAGTTTTAAATTGATTTATTTTTATTAAAATTGTGGCGCGAAAAGTGCGAAAGTGGAATCGAGGCGTACGATTCCACTTTCGCACCTTTCTTAAGGATCGTATTTTTTAGGAATTCAAAGAAGCAAAAATATGTTTGGTGTTTAACACGTGGATTTCCTTTTTTGCAATAAATATTCTTTCATAGCTTTCTAATTCACGATAATTATTTATATTTGTGATTAAATGAAGACATTTTGCTGTTACACTACGATTTTTTAGCACGTGTTTCACTAAACTGGATTGCTCAGGTAGATTAAACTTGATGTGCGCCTATTTCTGATTTAACTCGTCTTTATCTTTCACATTTTCTAAGAGTGATTTAATGGAGTTCCTAGACCGAAATGATATCTGAAATCCGCGCTCTTTAAAACCCTATTTAAATTTTTCGTTACTGTGTGAAATGGTAAGCATATAAATTGCTTCTCTCGATTATTTTTAGGTGACAAACAAGTGGTATCCCGAATTATCTTTTTTAAGTTAGCTTTCCATGAATCTCTTGATTATTTTCGAAACAAAATCATTGTATCTCGCAATGCCCTTAATAAAATTGAATTGCCTTTCGCATCTCACTTTTGTTAGTTGGAAACTAAAGAAACGATTGATAAGAAAATTGAAAGAAGCCATCTTTTGTTGCATGTTATGATTTGAATCCATTGTGATGAATGTATTAAGATTTAAAATTAGTGTCTTCTCTGGAAACATCAATTTCTATTTTATGATTATAATTACTAGAGTATATAAGAAAGCTAAGGTGTCATTGCCTTTTTCTACCGCGAATTTAATCGTCGGTAATATGAATTTAATTGCTTAATATAATCTTCTGAGCTACACTTATGTTTGTCGAAAATCGCGAAAATGTCATCTACACACCTAATCCATACTATTGGAAAATATTTTGTGTTATGTTTAAATTCAAATTCAGAATTACTCATGAATAATTTCTCAGAAGGTCCATATGTAGAATCTAAAAGAAATTTCATTTGTTTATTGCTTCTACATTAAATTCCCTAAAATTGTGATAGCACGTATTTGTTAGAATCCACGTGCTTCAATATTGGCAAGTAACTTCTAGGTACCTCAATACTGTGGCGCCCTCTAAGATTTTTTTCATATGGAACCCCCCAAATTCTGAGTTACTATCTGATTAGTAGTCGCTGAGGATATTCTCCAGGTAAGAAATACGGGTTTTTGTTATTATTATTATTAACAATATTGATAGAGGCGTTACAATTATTAGATGATGAATCCAGATTTGCCTTGCAGCCAGATAATAAACGTTATCTTATTTGGTATTAAAGTTTAGATGCCGTTTTAAGGATATTAAATGATGAAAGTGAGTAATCTCAGCTAAACAGACCATTAAATATTTTATTACACACTTTGAGACCTAATAACAGAAAGAAAAAAGCAAGGGTACAAAAAAGGTTATAGTCGAACATGATCAAAGAGGGAAACGTGTAATCAAATTATAATTTTATTGTGTGTGTGTGTCCCAATGTATATAGTAAAGAAATGTGCGTTTTGATTTACCACCTTGTAATTTATTGCGAACTGGGAAATTTTAAAAATTAGTCGAAATACATCGTAAACTGCTTATGCCAATAAACTAATACTTTAAAATGTAAAATTTGTAATATTGATAACAAAAATTTTTTCATGTCAACCATGAAAAAACTTTTTTTCATAAATTTGGCCCCTCTTTATGTTTTTTGACGTACTGAATTCGAAAATGAACTTTAAAATACCACAGAACGTAAAGTTTCCTCGCATGTTTACTTTACGTCATTTATGCCTTGTAAGCGTATAATAATACCTTGGTATCTACACCTAATTAGTAGTAAATGCTCAAAGTGCACTTTTGAGTAACTGCGTGACTAATACAAAGAAGACCATGAGGCATATACTTTCTAATCTGCAGGTGCATTTTTTACACTCACATTTAAATTTTTTCCTTGAAATGTCAACATGATGGGAGGTTACTGTTGGACTCTTCTACGAGCAACTCCAGAAGTACGAGGGAGCGTTTTTATATTCGCGGAATGAGCGGGTTGTAGAGGGGTGAGTAGGCGCATTGGGGGCGTGGCCTGTGCTGCGACTCATGATTAGTATAAATACGAAGTTTCATTGTTATTAGACAGTTAGTCTTTGAGCTATCGTCAAGCAAGTAACATAATCAGGAGTGAAAAGTGAAATATGGAAAAAATCGAATATCGTGCCGTTATAAAGTTCCTTACCAGGCAAAGAAAATCAGTCGCGACATAAAAGTATCAATAACTTCCCCAATTTTAAAAACAATATTAAGCAGTACTTGCTTGCGATAAACTGTTACAGTTTAAATGACTTTTTATGTAGAAATTTGTAGTATTTCCTTTTCTTTTTAGTGACGTATTTCTAGCGTGTGGTATGTGTATTGCGTATGAGCTGCTATTTTTTGTATGTTCAGATAGTATGTACATATACTTGGTTTTTGAAATAAAATATTATTATTATTATTATTATTATTATTATTATTATTATTAATGAATGAGATGTCATTGGTTTACGGCGACTCTTGTCCAGGAAAAACCATGGTGTACAAGTGGCATAGTTTATTTAAACAAGGAAGCGAATCCCTTGAAGACGACCCGAGGCCGGGCAGGAGCATTGAGGTGACCACGCCAGCACTTATCCAAAAAGTTGAACAAATTGTACTCGAAGATGCTCGACTAAAGAAGAAACAACTCGCAGAAATGGTTGGAGTATCCGATACAACCATTTTTAAAATCCTACACGATCATCTCGGCATGTCTAAGGTCAGCGCAAGATGGGTGCCGAGAATGCTCACGCCGCCGCAAAAACAACAGCGCGTAGAGTGTTCGCGTGCATTTTTGGACCTCTGTAATGAAGACAAGGATGGTGTATTGAGTGGAATTGTTACTGGAGATGAAACTTGGATTCATCCTTATGAACCTGAGTCCAAACAAGACACCATGCAGTGGCATAAAAAGGGCACAGCACCTCCCAAGAAATTTAAAGTGTCACAATCAGCTGGGAATCTCATGGCAACGGTATTTTGGGACTCGGAAGGAATATTGTTGATTGATTATAAAGATAAAGGTGTTTCTATAACCGGAGAATATTACGCTTCAATATGAGAGCGACTAAAAGAAGCCATTAAAGAGAAAAGGCGGGGAAAATTGACAAAAGGTGTTCTGCTTTTGCACGACAACGCGCCCGTCCACAAGAGCCACGTTGCGTTAGCTGCCCTGCATAAGGTGGGCTTCGAAATTGTGAATCACCCACCCTACAGCCCAGACCTGGCCCCGAGTGATTATTACCTGTTTCCGAAAATGAAAAAAGAGCTGCGGGTTAAAAAATTTACTGCCGATGATGAAGTCAAGGAGGCAGTTTCGGCGTATTTTGCAGATAAAGAGAAATCATTTTTTTATGAGAGTATAAATAAATTAATTGAAAGATGTGAAAAATGTGTCCGTCTTGCAGGTGAATATATTGAAAAAGAAAAATAATTTGGTTTTTTTATTTCCACCCCTTGTCCCCCATTCCGCGAATATAAAAACGCTCCCGCGTATCATGTAAAAGGAAAAGCTACACTCGAACTTTTACCGTAAAGAGGTTGAGGAAATAGAAAACTTTAGATTAATAAGTAAAAAACTGTTCAAATTCAAACTTACACTACTATTGTAATAATAAAATGTTAATTTTTTTTTTCTGATAATAAATTACGTACCTTTAAATCTTAACTGTATATTTTAATACTATCATACCCAACAAAAGATAAAGACTGCGAAAAATTGGTACGTGGTAGAAAAAAACTGATCGAAAATCTGGATTCAGCACACCAAAATACATAACAGGTTGAACTTTGAAACAAATTTTTAAAAAATCTTTTTTGGATGGCCTGTGTAATTGATATAGACTAAAAAGTTTTGATCAAAAATAAAACTCTGATATCACAACGTATACAATAAGTAAATATTATTGTTCCTGAGCAACACTAAAAGCAAAAAAATTATGTTAAATTAACTTTTTCTATTAATTTATTATCATTTTAATAAAATATGCGTTAATTGTTATAAACAGTGTATAAACAATATCATTTCGAGCTGTTTCTGTTAAAGTTTTAATTTCAAAATGTTATGTTTATTTCAAAAAATAAATAACTTTTAGTATGCAACGATTTTTAATTAATTAAAAAATTAATAAACTTTACTCTTCAAAAACAGAACTAATTGGGACACGACTTTGTGTTGCCTTTTGCCGTTTGTCTTTGTTTTCTTATAAATAAAATTGTTTATAATTGGAGTGAAAGTTGTCATGTTGTGTTTCGTGTCTAGATTATGTGATTACCTTTTTTCTTGAATATAGAAATGGAAGAGAAACTACATTATTTGTCGAACATTCTTTTCATAATAATCGATTTCTGAAACTTCATTTTTATGTGGTTTTTTTTTCTGTATATTTTTTGGGTTAATTAATACTTGTCTTAATTTTTTTTATATACAAAGTAAACCAAAATTTACAGGCTGCTTAATTGGGAATCGTAATTAGTTATAAGCTAAAACAAAAAAACAAAAAACAACATTTTGATGGTAAGTTTTAGCGGGATATTTGAATCACTCCTTATTCTGAAGCAAGGTATAAATGTACATAATATAGGAAAACAATAATTTGTACAGCTACTTATCGTAATATTAGATAATAACAGTAATTTTATTTACAGTCAGTTTTACGATAAAGTACATTATTTGTCCATAATTACATTCCTGTTATATTGTACATATCGACATGTACGTTAATAACTTACTGAATTACTACACGGACATTTTTATTTTTAATCAGCCATTTACCCGATTTGGCGTGGTCCTGATTCAATACAAAAATGCCATTACTGATATGATAAGATAAAAAATATACTGTGTATATATATATTTATTTTGTTATGAAATAGAGTTCCTATAGTTTTGTAAATTTTAATGTAA
>JAVIWB010004375.1:0-57637 GCA_031893035.1 Dermolepida albohirtum | reverse complement strand
ATTACTTTCTTCTTCATATTCCGTATCATTTTCCATATCGTCATCAAAACCTTCTGACATACTAATTGCCAGAACATCGTCATCATCATCATCACTAACCTCTATTCCAATCATTACTAAACGTAAATTCTATCTATTAATTCGAATTTATGTTCTTCTCTTAAAACAATATCCATTTTACCTAGCATCACAAATTTAAACTATTATTGAAATAAAACAAGCATCGATTTATAAACTTTTCATCGAAAAGCAACATGACCTTGACCTTGAAACACTACATTGAAATTGTTTTATCACAATTTCTTATACAAATGTATTTTCATTTTCTTTGTTTTTGGTTTTCGATACACTCAGTTATAGATTTTTGTTCATTAAGAATTTTTTTATTTTCAGTACAACTTAAATACTTATGTAAAATGGTATTGCTATACGATTTACAAATGTCAATCTACTATATAAATTTGTAAAGCAAATTTTAGGATTTGTTGTGAATTCAATCAACTGTAGGCTGCTGTTTTTCATCAATATATTAAAATTCTCACATAATATCCGGAATAAAACATACTTTAGAGTTAATACACAAAGTTTACGAATTTCTTCTATTCGGAATGTTTTTGTATTAAAATTACTGTTATTTTTAGATTTTGCAAACACAACATGTTAAGAAAAACGCATTTTATGTGAAAATAAAGCAAAATTATCAGAGAAATACCCAAAAATTAACCGAGGTTAGTTTACAAATGCATTTTCGAATTCTCCGACCTCAAGAACCCCTAAAAGGTGATTTTTTCAAAATTCTAAGTGATCCCATATTCCTCAGTTTAGCCCTTTTTCCTTTCACAGGTGTTATATTTGTGGTTCGTCGCATACTGCACCGAAAGTTCACTAGTTTTTCTTTATTATTTATATCTATATTACTACCTTATACCTGTTTTACTAAATAAGTTTGTTACATGTCCGTAACACATTAATTAAATTTAGTTTATATTTTACATTTTCTTTGTATAATAGTAATTATGTTAGACCCTGTGACCTTGCAAAAAACCCTTTAGTCAACAATACCTACAGCAGATATCGTCCGCATTTTCAAAACTAGTTAGAAAAACTACGGAATACGGTTTATAAATTATTGCATCAATTTGTGACCAAGATATCACAAAAGTTAAGGCCATTAATATGCTTATAGAGGAGACACGGCGAGGTATTATTAGGATAAGAGGAAGTAATTGTGAAAATATTATTATAAACAATAAACTAATTTCTTCATTTGATCCTCCTCATCTATTGAAGATTTTAAGGAACAATCTTTTAACCAAGAATTTGAAATTTAAAATAGGCAGGGTAGAAAGAACAGCACAACAATTAATAAACCAGCTATAACATCTTGCAAGCATGGCTAACACAAAAAAGTATTGAATATGGATCCAACATGTTAAAAATAAAGTTGTTCGAACTACTTAACAACTAAGTAAATTAAATGCACTATGTCCTATTACTTCTCTCGTTTATAATTTTACATAGAAAAATTCAATAGAATATTTGGGAAATTGTAAAAAATTATTACGCTCGATATATTGGAGGTGATTGAAAATACAGAAAAAGAGTATAGCGAGATACGCCAACTGTAATTGCAGAAACACGGAAAAATATTCGTTATATAGACACAGAAATAAACAAATTGTGGAAGAGAAGTCGCTATGGATCATCAGAATGTTGAAGACTATTATACATCTCGGCGCAGGCAATCAAAGCGAAAATGAAAGTCGAGATTAAAACTAAAGCTACAACTTTTCGTTTATCTTATGATATTTCAATACTACAGCCAAACGTTTTCATGTAGGGCATTACACCCTTATTAAATTGTAGAGTTAACTTCTTATATTTTAATAAAATTACTACTAGTCTTTTTTTTATTAGTTACGAAAATCTAGAACTATGGTTATTTTATTTAATTTGTGGCATCGTAACATATAAATTCAATAAATGTTAAAAGTGTTCAAATTAACCTATTTCTATTAGGAGCAATTCACTCATACATTAAATGAAAACATAAATAATTCATTTTATTTATAAGTCTTTGTTACAACTTAACAATCAACTGATGCCTAACCTGTTCATTAGACGTATATACCTGGCAGTAGTACAAACGTCGTTGATGACGTTCACCGACTGTAGATAGCCTATATGATTAATTTTAGAAGTACTTAAAAGACCCACATTCAACAAATCAAACAAAGACTTGAAACCACAAACCTGAAATACCAGTTAACAGTTTGGATTTAGTAAATTACATCCAACGACACGACGAAGCCACCGCGTAGTAAATAAAACTAAATCACTAGACAATTAATACGTAGTATTCTAAACATTTTGTTTCCAAATTGTCAACTCACTATGCTGCTTTAAAACTGTCTATTTAATCTGTGATTTTGAGTATTTTTGCAATGATTAATGGTTTTTAAGTCTTCTTCATTGTTTACCATAGTCACTCTCTTTAATTCTGTTACTGTCCATCTATAAATGCTATTATATTCTCCGGTGTAAAACTGAAAATGCAGTATATGCGACATTGTGATTAGTATTATATTTACACCTTTTTTCCTAATTATCAGAAACTATTCTGGCAATTACAGCACATTAAGAAAAATATAGCTAAGGAGACTAGCATTAATCACTGTATATTTTTTGCATATTTAAACAAGATATTATTAACTAATCATTACATCTATTAATCTTATAGCAAAGCAACATCGCAAATCATTCAGTTCTTAGATATTTGTACAACATAAAGGTAATATGAATATATATAGTTGCTACAAAATGTCAATTAGAAATTACAACAGAAAAAATATAAAAATGTATTACTGTAGTGTAATTTTTATCACGAAAAATTTAAGTTTTGTCTCTCTTCCTTGGACGGTTTTCGCTCCTATACATTTTAAATGCTTTAGTAGTCTTCGACATGAGATTTCTGGTAGTGATCTGTTATTATAGCTTAATTTTCTGAAAGAAAAAGACCAATAGCGAAAAAGTGAATAGTAATATGGAATATGAAACTTGTATAGATTTAATGTTAATTAGTAAAGAACAGAAACACTTTTAAGAAATTTTATTAAAAGGACAAAAGGAACACAACATTAAAGTTATATTATCTATAATAATTTATATTATATAATGCAAGTATACTTAACAATAAATACAAAGTTATTAATATGTGTATTTAAAATAAAATGCATTTGTCAAAATTAATGTTGGAAAATTTCATTTAATGAAATAAGTATCATATCACATGAATTAATATAATTACATAAAATTTCCCATAAAAACTGATCATGTGTATTCTAAAATTATAATAATTTATTGGGATTTCTTCTTCAAATAATAGTTATATAATTATTTCAACAAATATTTTTAACATTTATATTGATTTTAATCGACACAAACAAAGTACTTTCGAACATGTATTAGTGATCTCTAGCTAAATGTACATATAGACTATTTAAGGCATCTATTAGAAAAGAAACTGGCAAGTTTTTAAGCAGAAAATTAATAAAACGTTTGTTTGACATGGTAAAAACAAACATTAAAAATATTCGTTTTTCAAGGCACAATAGAGTTACTTACAAATAAACCCATGTTTTTAATTTTAAAACTTAATGAAAATTGTATGTACAAAGTAATAAGACTGATATGTACAAATAAAAAAACACTCTTTTAATTCTAATTTTAGGTTACTCATCTCCGCATTCAATCACAGAAATAATATATAATATGTGTGTGTGTATGTGTGTGTGTGTATAATATTTGATACCCTATAAATGTCAATAATTAAATGAAATTTAGAACGCACATTTCGAGATAATATAATATGCAATATGACCTATGACAGCAAATTAAACAAACAAAATCGTATTAAATAAAAATATTTTTGCTTTGAAACGCAGAAAGTAAGTATTTTGTAATATTTGCAAGACAAAATATATGAAATTTTATGTATTTCTTATAATTAACTAATACTTCATTCACAATTAATTGACAGCATAGAAAATAGTTATTAACCTTACGTGGAAACTATTCGCATGTTTGTACATGTCCAGCAGAAATTCTAATCTGATCTGTACTCAATCATTTGCAGAAGTGAATGGCTGACAAGGAGTTACGAATGGCATATTATTATATTTTATTTAGGCATATATATTTTATTAGTAACACACATTCTTACTATAAACAATGAGACGGGAAGAAAAGGTTGTACTTTGTTTCAATTATTCCAAAACTTACAGTTCATTTCTTAATAACATCAATAAATGAGAATGCTTTTTAAAAATTTATTATGAAAATAACAGCATGAATGACTACGCAAAAAGCATTCATTATATCCATTATGTTAATGTTTTCCACTCTCATTGTTCGGTTCGTTGTTGGAAAAAGTTGGTATATATATATATATATATATATATATATATATATATATATATATATATATATATATAACTCTGCTAGTCTATGCCGCTATAAATATCGGAAGTAGTGTCAAAATTTCTAAATTTGCTTCTGCAGTATTCTATTATATAAAAGAATGCTCGGAGCAGACGTGCACTACCTTTCTGCATTAAGTTTATTGTGGATCATACTCAATGAAAATTAGTCGAGAATATATACCGACTAAATAGAAATGTTTTGGATCTTATGGTGCGCATGTCGTTGATTTGCCTCTAGACCAAGATAGATAAATAAAGCACATTTGTAAGTTGGATACTTATTAACATCATATGTTGTAAATAAAAAGTACACTTACGATGTGTACAAATATGTCAGTCAGTACCTTTATTACATATTTCATTCTAATTTCTTACGCGCATTAATTTATTTTAACTCAGCAAAAATTCTGGACATCAAATATTATGAACATTGAAGAAAATATTAGTGGTGGCTAACTTTTAATTAATTCTAACAATGAAATTCCTTAATTCCTTGCTGTACCAACATTAACAATTAAATACTACTATAGTTGTTGAAATTATCAAAACTAGAAATTCATTCTTTGAATTAATTTATATATGGAGTATTTTAAAATAAAATAACAAATATTTGCCCCTGAATGTTAATTTATCCTTAATACGATTTAAAAAAATCTACTGCTATTTCCACTTCATATTATTTTTGTAGGAAATTGGTGAGGTTTAAGTATCGTTGGTGCGAAACGTTAAATTAACATTTTCAATGAATTTGATATCATCAATCGTGTTTGTTAGTACAATATATATATATATATATATATATATATATATATATATATATATATTAAGAATAATTTATGAAAAAGAGCCGAGTTTACGAGTTAGTCTATAAACTTTTCTTTATATAAAGTAGTAAGCTTTAAGCAAATCAAAATAAACGGAAAATGAAAAATGAAACGATAAATCGAATTAAAATTTACTTCTGAATTAAACTGTTTTGACATCTCGTATTAAGTTTTGTCGCTATAATACAATTAAGTTGTCATTCGAAGTTCAGACTGTCATTTTTATTTTAAAATAATTCATGCAAAATGTCATTCGAAAAAGGTCTTTTAAGTTCTTTCATCGACATTCGCGATGACATTTGGATAAAAAAGGTTTGACATGATCACATTTTTGTTTGCTGCCATAACGTATGGTGGGTTTTTATCATGAGTATTACTTAGTGGTACATACGTGTTAGTAACAGATCTGGGTTCTTCTACAGGTTTCATGATTTGATCACATGTTAAGTATGGTGAATCGGAATTACTTTTCGGTACACTCATCAATTCAATATCAGAATTGTTGGTCGAATCTGATATGCCATACATACTGTAGCCGTTGTTATAAAGTTGATTTTCGTTTGTTTTTAAGCCATTAACATTAGTCAATAAAGTCTTGGGTTCCTCGTTAGTTGGAGTTCTAGGTTGTTCTGTTCCCGAATCTGATGTGCTACTCATTATGCTGGAACCTGAATCGGATGCGACGCTCTCTTGTCCTGAACTACAACCACTAGAATCGCCTGGGTTTATATATGATTTGTGGAGTAGACGTTCTTCATCACTTGGACTTACAACTGGCTTCGGTTGAGTCCAGTTTGTATTAATTTGAGGATCTAAGCCGGGGGGCATTTTTACGTCTATCGTCTTCATTTCGTTAAAGTGAATATATAACCTGGGCATAGAAGTCAACAATAAACTAGTTTTCTAGTGTAACACATATTTAATAAACTACTGGTGCTATTTAACCAAAATTTTGAAAATAATAAAATATTTCAAGTCGGAATGTTAATACTTGTAAAATTTAAGTTTTGCAATTTCGTTTTTAAATTTTGACATACTGCACCAATAATTAAAAACTATGTTTAAATAACTACAGAAATAATAATAAGACATCAGAATTATCACAAAAAATACAGCATTGTTTATAAATAAATCTTTGAATTGTTAAGATATGTACATCTAATCATATTTTAACTAATATTTAGAGCCTACAATTTTGTTTAGGAATTATTACAGCTAGTTACAATTATACGAGGGTTATTCCTTCAATAAGGTCAGTTTTGCAATAAAAGCGAAACATAAAATTTTTCTAAACGCATTTATTTTCAATTACCTATATATATATATATATATATATATATATATATATATATATATATATATATATATAGATAAGTTCCTTTCCGGTTTAAAAATTTATCGTCGTTTTATGATACTTTCTTCACAGAACTATGATGATGGCCTATTATTAATATGAAGCCGAGTTAATTGAAAAGTTCCTTGTGGTATAAAGTTCATTAACAACACACACTGGTGAATCTCCTGTTTTCATGAATTTTGGTTTCACTATTCAGCATAGACGTTCTACACTCACGGAACAATCCCATTCTCTAGCTTTCATGTTTCTTTTTCTTGTTGTTAAGGATCAGATGACTAACAGTATTTCAGTTGGCGAGTCACTCAATTTTTTAAAGAATCTTAACATTTTAATGCGAAGCGTACAAACATACCATGTCGGGTTCTGCACCAGGAATGCGTACGTGCGCACTCATTTTCACGTGCGGACAAACTTTTAAACGGTATTCACAAATCTTATTAAAAAAATAACCCTCGTATGAACTTTGATAAATACTCACTTTTTTCCACTAAAAAACATTAAGAATATCGCAAAAAGACATCCAGTGACTATAGCTATCCATATTAGACTAGAATCATTAATAGTTTGATCACAAGAAGCTTTTTCTTCATCACTCCACGGTCCTGTGTAATTTGTACTATTATCCTGGTTTACTGCTCTAACTGAGTAGTAGTATACTAAGTGTTTGTTATTTTCTTGGCAATACAAACCATAATTATTTCCTTAAAATAGAAAAAATGTCATACATAATTTCTTTTGTTTGTTTGGATTGTTTTCGCAAAAATTCTTTTAGATCCTTGTCGCTGAACATTTGAAAAAAAATAAAGAACGTGAAAGTGTGGTAATAAATAATTACTGAGTTGTTTACATTTTGTAATGAGTCAATGAATGTAAGTTAGACCCAGTACATTATGTTTTGTTTCTTTTTAAGAGTTTTGGTTTAAACGTTTAATATACATATTTATGCGAAGATAATTTTGATGGGAGCCTGTGGTTGATTAACTTGATCACTGAAGGTTGATATATAACCCCTTTCCACATTAATTTTCGTGTTCTGTATACGTATTTCAACAACTAAATTGTCATCATCAGCAGATAATTAAATAGTGTCGCACCTAGAAAAAAACTACGGCAGAATACCCGTGCGAAAACAAATTCCGCACACGATCTGTACTGTTGAAAGCCAAAACGTGTGCGGAATTTGTTTTTGTACGGGTATTTCGCCGTAGTTTTCCAGGTGCGACACCGTTTAATTTTCTGCTAATGATATCAACTTAGTTGTCGAAATATTTATACAGAATACGAAAACTAATGTGGAAAGGGGTTATATATCAACCTTCAGTGATTAAAAAAAGTATATTTACGTGAAAACTAGTTTTGAAATTGAAAAATGTATCAATTCAAGAACAATAACTTTGCTGTTCGTAGACGCTCGTCTATCCAAAATGAAGCTACACACAATATGAATCTTATATTCACAATGCTTATAACTATTAATAACGTAAACCAATTAACTATTAACATTTATACCCATATTAGAAAAAAAAACAAAAATTCCGTGAGAAATTCATTATAAAATTGTGATATTTCTCTTCTTAAAGTTATCAATTTAAAAAATATTTTAATTATTTTTCGGAGAATATTTTGAAACTTAATGAAACCTCTTCGGAAACTGTAACATTATTAACTATTTATGCATATTGCCGATCCTAATCGAAGAAGGCGAAAGACATTTTTCAATATAAAAGAAATAAAAACATTTTTACGAAATTCTATAGATCAAAAAAGACTGCCAGGATTGGCAATGTTAAGTACAGAAAAGTCGTTTATAAATGAAACACCTAATTTAAATGAACGCGTAATAAATCATTTTGCAGATTCTAAAGAGCCAAGAACTAATCTCAAGTTTAAAAGTCAGTTTAAAATATTTAATCAGAACTTACAACATATTTATTAAAGCACTGCAGTTTTTTAATCGACAATATATTTTCCCTCAAATTCCACACTCTGTAAATTTAATCACAAGGGGCCGCTACTGTCAATTATGCTTATTAAAATTTCACTGAATTTGCATATCATTATTAACAAAACATATTTCAATTAAATTTATATTTTATATAATTATCAATTTTCAAAATTTATGTTGAAATAAATCTTGTATTAAAGCTACCAAAATCAAATGACAATTTATACGTTGTCGTCTATAAAAAAGTACATATTTTGTGAAAAATGTACAGGCAAGGTTGGCGACTTAATGTACCGACTGCAAATTGCAGCTAAACTGACAAGGGAACACGGGTAAGTGTTGCCCACCAAGTTAAATGAAACTTTATTGGTTTATAAACCGATCTAGTGTAAGAATAACGGTAACTTTTTAGCTGCCAAATCACACATTAGCGGGGTGTAAATCACCACAAGCTCGACACAACCCTTCGTTGTTTGACTCAATAACTCAGAAACTATAGAAGACATCGAAAATAAGTTAAGCCAAGATTTAAACCGTTTTACATGATTTAACTAACGGTGGCGTATAAAAATATTTATTTAAGGAAACAACTTTCCGCTCCCTTGTTTTTTCTGCAAATGTCTACCAGAATACAGAGGCTAAGTAGAATACACACATGTACATTATATATATATATATATATATATATATATATATATATATATATATATATATATGTATATATACATACATACATATACACACACACACACACACACACATATATATACATATAATCAAAGCAATTTACTAGATATTTATCGCTCACGCGCGTGATACATATATGATCGCTGCAAAATATTAATGACATGCTTAAGCAAATATAATATCGGTGTTTGTAACACAATGTAATTTCATTGTTCTTATCTTATATCCATGATATTAAATTCTTTTCCAAATAATGGACTTTCCAAATGCGTGTATATGTGTGTATATGTATATATATATATATATATATATATATATATATATATATATATATATATATATAGACGATGATAAGTTAATGCTTGCAGTGTACAGGTTATTGAAGACGATTGCAATTCACTATTTTGTTGTTGAAATCATTAGAATCAACAATCCCAATATCAGAATTTGTTATATACAACATTTCTTGCTGCAAACATTGCTGTTTCGCCAATTGTACATGAATAAAAAGAGTTACATACATGATACTTTAAAGGATATCATTATAAGAACCCAAGAGCAGCCTTCGTTTGTATTTGAAACAGATATAGCACTAGAATTTAAAGACTTGGCTGGTCCACATGATCTGCAACCAAGTAGCAAGTAGCATGAAGACTGTGTTCCCCGTGAAGGTCGTATCGAATATAAAATAAAACTCGAGTTGTTGAGTTTTGGACAAATGGAAAAGCGAAGCGACATTCGTTGGACTCTGCGCAACATGGGTTTAGAAAGGTAATGTTAAATAATTCGTATGTTGATTCGAAATCAATCATCGATACAATTGTAGATCACTCACACCGATATTGACGATAACGGTCAACAACAGAGAGATTTGATAATCAAGTGAAACCTAAAATTAGAGATGCTGAACAAGACAATGTTTATAATGCGAACGAGAGTGACCTCGATTTAGAAATATATTCCGCTATGGGCATAAAAACAGTGAAAACCGTTGCGTAATCATTTTTCTCTATCACGCATAGTTACACAATCATGCCAACAATTTCAACAAATGGATCTTAGCTCCCCCCTTCCCTGCGTTAAAAAAACAAGAGGTCAGTTTGGACTACAGATGCAATAAATGCCTTTCAGACCTGTTAATGTATACATACCCGCTTCAACGTCCAGAAAACTAACTTGTCAGAATTTTAGAGATTAGTTTACAGATACATATTTACCAAATACTGGAGCTGAAAAGTAACTTGTTATTGGGTTCCTGGAGTGCGCATTGTCCGAGTGATGTGCAAAATTTCGTACCATCAACCAAAAAAGTAAATATTTTTGCAATTCCAAAGACGACAACTTTAATGATACAATCTTACTATCTTTAGACGTTTACGGCCTTAAGATATGGAAAAATGTTGTGAGAACATTTCCAGGTGAAGTATTATTTGCGGATTACGGTATAATTCTACACTAAAGAAATAATATTAACATATAACCGATTATCGTCACCATGATTATTCTATTTGTGTATGCATGGTGTAAAAGCAAATACAGCACCGAATAGATTTTGAAAAGCCTGTACGTTTCTGCTTCTCAAAGGATACACACAGTACACGAAAATTGTATTTGTGGCAAGTCCACATTTATTTTTGCGCATGATGTAAGGAATTCCTTCGTTTTCAATATTTCTACACGGATTGTCATTATTGAATGAAATATATTCCACACTTCTTATTATTATTACAGCACAAAATGTATAAGTAATACGCATTGTAAAGTATTTCTTAACTTATTTTTTAAACAGTAGTCAATAAACTCTAAACCCTAAACTGAAACTTCTCTTCTTCTATACCTTTAATATCAGGGATATCGATCATGGTAAGAAACAATGAACCTACAAATTAGCGCTCCAAACAGCTATTTATCTCTATTAAATGTTCTAAAAAATATTAAAGATATTTTAGCACGCAAATTTCGTAGCAAATATAATGTACACTACCGGTCATATTTATTTGCCTACCCCAATTTTATGTGTTTCCTGAAATACGGATTATCTTTCGAAAAATCTGTATTATAATTATTCAACAAAATTATTAGTGGAAGTAATTCCATATGAATTTCTACGAAAATCTTAAATTGTTTGTGATATATCGTAAAGGTGTCATAAATTGGAAAAATATCATAAATATTATATAGGCTAATTAATGCCTACAGTATTAACAGTTCTACCTGCATCTCCGAAACGTATTACCAATATTGTCTTATTGTACTAACTAATTACAATATTAGGATGTGTTATTCAAAAAGGATAATAAATTTTATGTCAGTCATCGTTCATCTTTTGTTGCGAAAACAGTGAAACAGAGAGTTTCAAAGACGAAGGAATTATCTGTTGAAGTGCGTGCTATGATAATTGCTTATCATCGTACGGGTAAAAGTAATCGCGAAATTGCAAAAGAATTACGATTAAATCGCAGAACCGTTGACTATAACGTTAAAAAATTTGAAGAAAGTGGTACATTTTCCAACAAAAGAAGATCTGGACGACGCAAAGCGACGACATCTGCAGGTGACCGCCATCTAATACGGATAAGTAGACGTGATAGACGAAAAACAGCACCAGAAATTGCTGCTGAAATGAATAGAGCGTGTGCTAAACCAATTAGTGTGTCCACGGTACAGAGAAGGTTAAGGTAAGCGGGTTTATACGGAAGAATTGCTCTGCGAAAACCACTACTACGAAAGCAAAACAAGATAAAACGACTAAATTGAGCTAAAGAACATATGAATTGGACGATTGATCAGTGGAATAATGTGTTGTGGACAGACGAATCGAAGTTTGAACTTTTCGGTAGTAAAAGGCGAATATTCTTAAGAAGATCCGCAGGAGAAAGAGTACTGCCAGAATGTATTGCGCCTACCGTAAAACATGGAGGAGGTTCAGTAATGATTTGGGGGTGTTTTGGTGGCAGATCTGTAGGCGATATCATCAAAATTGAGGGAATCCTAAGAAAAGAAGGCTACAATGAAATTTTAGAAAATAACGCTGTTCCTTCAGGACTAAGGATTCTTGGCGAAAACTTTGTATTTCAACAGGACAACGATCCAAAACACATTTCTAGATTGTGTGGCGATTACTTGCGTCAACTAGAAGAGCAAAGGCAAATCTCTATAATGGTATGGCCAGCTCAAAGTCCTGATCCAAACCCAATAGAGCTTCTTTGGAAAGAATTGGACCGGAAGGTTCGAGAACGTGCTCTATCATCCACCACTGTACTGTGGGAACAACTTCAAGAAGCCTGGGCACAAATTACAGAAGATACACTGCAAAAATTAATTGAAAGGATGCCGCGGTTATGTGCCGCAATTATCAAAAATAAAGGTGGGCACATTGATGAGAGCGAAATTTAATAATAATTAATGATAAAGTTTTTATATAAGAAAAATGTAACTATTTTATGTTTATTTTACACTATTGTATTGGTACAATAAATAAATTTCCAGTACACATTTGATAGTTTAATAATTTTGGCTCAAACTAAGGGTGGGCAAATAAATATGACCGGTAGTGTATATATACACACATACATTACATTTGCCACGAAATTTTCTTATTTGTATACAAAGATTCATAAGTGTGTGCTAAAATATCTCTAATAACTTTTAGAACATTTAATAGAGATAAATAGCTGTTTGGCGCTATATATATATATATATATATTATAGATAAGTAAATAGTTTTATTAAAACCTCGCGTCAGCTTGCCAAAAACATTATAATTAAATATTGTCTCATAAATCAAATATATTTATATATATTTTTCTAATTATCTCAGGGTGTCATGGATTCTTTTCGAAAAATGATAAAAGCTGTTTTGAAACAACAATCTCTTTATACTATATTTAAAGATAATTAAATAAAAAAATCTTCAAATATATAGCTCTATTACTTATTTATTTTATTTTTTAAATTATAACTTCAATTTAAACAAATATTTCTTCTTTATAAACAAAAATATATTGACAATTAGGCGAAATTCCAAAATAATTATAATTATACGCTTAATAAATTAACAATATGATTCTAACAAAGACTAGAAAAAATATTTAATAACTTTAAACAATCGAAAATTTTAATTCAATCTATGTTTATTCTTGGTGCTATTTTCGCAATTTAATGATAAAATTTATATTACCATGCATTATAAACATTAAGCATTATAAACACTAATATATTACTATATTTAAATTACACTAACTTTTACATTTTTAAATTATATTACGAATATGTTCCTTTCAATTTTTTTAAATTTCCAAATTAAAATTTTCCCTCTTTCCTCTTTTATTCAATGAAACAAATTTTTTCCTACACCCTACACAACGCTTGGCAATCCTGCACCTCCAAACTACCCAACCGCAACCGTAACGCTCCATTGACCCATATATAAACCCGTCCACCAACGACTTACACCAGTTTCAGTGCAGTAGTTCAGTCCTGAAGGTGTCCCATACAAATGGGTACCAAACGTCGACAGATATACAAGTGACGCGGTTCCAGCCCGGAAACCCAGAAGCAGATAGCATGGACCACGACCGCGGAAGTCTACATACCAGATTAAATTTTTTCCTTATTTAAATTTTCCAATTTCAATGTTCCCGCTAATTTAAGTTCCTCTTGTAACCAATAGGATAAATTTCATGCATGTATGAATTTCCAAATTTAAATATTACCCCTGATTTAAAAGCGCTCGCGTGCGCGCCCACACACACACGCACGCACCCATACGTGCACACACTTCTTTCGATAGAAATAGCCCAAGTTTCTTATTATACAAATATGATTGTTGGGATATATATGATAAAGATTCACAACGTTTTGAAATATGATATTTTCCACATATCCAACCATTATTAAAATTTCTATTCATTGCTTTTCAGATAAATATGGAACCATTTTATAGTGAGTTAATCGATAACAAAAAGAAAATAATGTAAATAACAATATGACACGACTGACCAATCGTACTTAATATTTTTGTTGCTATTGACAATAATGACACTTAAAGTAGAAAGAAGCCTGACCTTTTAAAATATCTTTATGAAATGTGTTTTGACCTTTTTATTTTATAAACAATTTACTTCATCATATGTGGTATTACGGTGCCTACGAAAAGAGCATATTCCGACAGAAAAAGATAGGTTTGTAATTTAAAATATTAGTTGATAAAGTAATACCAGTCAAGGTGGTGAAAGAAGAAATTATTTTTCATCAGTAATGGACCTCAAGAAATATAAAAAAATCGACCTATTCGAGCATTTTTCGTCAAATATCAATTTTTTCTTAAACTTTTGCCCCGCATTGTACATACAATAGTTGTCAAGTTAAAATGAAAGTAAAGACTGTGGTTAGTTGAATTAATCATGAAAGGTAGAAAAAACCTTTGCCGCATCAATGTTTGTGTTTTGTATACATTTTTCGATAACTAAATTGTCATCATTAGAAAAAAGTAATCACAGTGCTACACCTGGGCCTGCGGCAAATCTCACACCGAACTACTTTACGCGGATTTTTCTCAGCTTTATTGCGGACATAGGTGCGACAATATGATTAATTTCTGCTGAGGATGACAACTTAATTGTCGAAATACGTATGCAAAATACAAACATTGAAGTGGTAAGGGTTTTTTACCTTCTTTGATTAACTTAAAGTAAAATATTTTTTTTTGTACTTAACATAAGCACAACTTTCATAATTGTTTTCCACAAGAACGTACACTCGGCCAAAGAATAATTGTCTGTGCTGTTTACATAACTCCGATAACACGTTTTGTGTTTATGAATAGAATATTATGAATTATTTTATTTTGAAACAAAAATTGAAAGATGTTTTATTTGCGATATATGTACGTATGCATGAATATTCAACAAAATATTATATTTTAAAAAAATGATTTCTAAAATCGTCATTTGCTCATCATGCAAAGAAATTAAATGTAATAAAGAAGCACAAAATATGAACTTAACTTATGACTATTTATAATTACCTTAGGACTAACAAGTAAAAATGGTTGAAGTACATTATACAGTGTGAGTAACAATGAGTGACCTGATCCTACACTTCTTTCTATACATATCACCTCAAATTTACTTCCTCTTGAAAGTGAAATTAGACAGTGTCTCACGCAATTCTAATAATTATAATAAAGATATGCAAGTTACTATGTAAACAACAAATACTATTATGCAAATTACTTCGAACTGTAATATTAATAAAAATACATTTGGTATGTATTAAAGTATATGCACATACGAGGGAGCGTTTTTATATTCGCGGAATGGGGGACAAGGGGTGGAAATAAAAAAACAAATTATTTTTCTTTTTCAATATATTCACCTGCAAGACGGATACATTTTTCACATCTTTCAATTAATTTATTTATACCCTCATAAAAAAACGATTTCTCTTTATCTGCAAAATACGCCGAAACTGCCTCCTTGACTTCATCATCGGCAGTAAATTTTTTACCCCGCAGCTCTTTTTTCATTTTCGGAAACAGGTAATAATCACTCGGGCCAGGTCAGGGCTGTAGGGTGGGTGATTCACAATTTCGAAGCCCACCTTATGCAGGGCAGCTAACGCAACGCGGCTCTTGTGGACGGGCGCGTTGTCGTGCAAAAGCAGAACACCTTTTGTCAATTTTCCCCGTCTTTTCTCTTTAATGGCTTCTTTTAGTCGCTCTAATATTGAAGCGTAATATTCTCCGGTTATAGAAACACCTTTATCTTTATAATCAATCAACAATATTCCTTCCGAGTCCCAAAATACCGTTGCCATGAGTTTCCCAGCTGATTGTGACACTTTAAATTTCTTGGGAGGTGCTGTGCCCTTTTTATGCCACTGCATGGAGTCTTGTTTGGACTCAGGTTCATAATGATGAACCCAAGTTTCGTCTCCAGTAACAATTCCACTCAATACACCATCCTTGTCTTCATTACAGAGGTCCAAAAATGCACGCGAACACTACGCGCCGTTGTTTTTGCGGCGGCGTGAGCATTCTCGGCACCCATCTTGCGCTGACCTTAGACATGCCGAGATGATCGTGTAGGATTTTAAAAATTGTTGTATCGGATACTCCAACCATTTCTGCGAGTTGTTTCTTCTTTAGTCGAGCATCTTCGAGTACAATTTGTTCAACTTTTTGGATAAGTGCTGGCGTGGTTACCTCAATGCTCCTGCCCGGCCTCGGGTCGTCTTCAAGGGATTCCCTTCCTTATTTAAATAAACTATGCCACTTGTACACCATGGTTTTTCCTGGACAAGAGTCGCCGTAAACCAATGACATCTCATTCATTATGGTCGCGACTGATTTTCCTTGCCTGGTAAGGAACTTTATAACGGCAGATATTCGATTTTTTCCATATTTCACTTTTCACTCCTGATTATGTTACTTGGTTGACGATAGCTCAAAGACTAACTGTCTAATAACAATGAAACTTCGTATTTATACTAATCATGAGTCGCTGCACAGGCCACGCCCCCAATGCGCCTACTCACCCCTCTACAACACGCTCATTCCGCGAATATAAAAACGCTCCCTCGTATATATATATATATATATATATATATATATATATATATATATATATATATATATATAAAGAAATACTTTGTTCTGTACACTGCACGTCAATGAAATGTTAATGACATAAACATAGAGCAGGAAAACTCACTAGAAATTACTAAACTGCTAACTTCAGATAGAAAAATGAAAGTAAGTACTGATATGGGGCGTGCGGAAAGTAGTAAAAGATTCATGTCAATCATTGTTGCCCACTCGTTAGTAGCATGCTGTGATAAAAGTTACGTATACAGAGAATATTGAGTTTCGAATTTGATCACAAGGGGTAAAATAGTTTGATTTCGTTAAAAATGCCCTTTAAAATTAATAATTTATCGTAGCTAATTTAAATTGATGTGTTTTCCATACTTGCAGTTCACTGGTTTTTGATAGTTTTTAAAAAAATTTATAAAAATAATCTCATTGGTATCTTATTTTGAAATTTGCTTTAAAGAATTAAAGAAATTACCGTGGAAACAAAATTGAGGAGTTATTAATCAACTGAAATAGTTTATAATCATACCAGTATTGTTGAAACATATCACGTGCTTGCCATTTATTTTAAGTGTACTGAAAGTGCTTGTCTTGCTGAATTCGATAGCACATTTCAGTAGACGCTTGCGTTTTCTTCTAATGCCAACCAGAGAACGTACAGTTAGGAATAATGCTATCTGCTTCTGGGTTTCCGGGCTGGAACCGCGTCACTAGTATATCTGCCGACGTTTCGTACCCATTTGTATGGGACATCTTCAGGGCTGAACTACTGCACTGAAACTGGTGTAAGTCGATGGGGGACGTGTTTATATATGGATAATGGGTCATGGGTCAATGGAGCGTTACGGTTACGGTTGGGTCGATTAGAGATGCAGGATTGCCAAGCGTTATGTAGGGGGTAGCCATCATCGCGGTTAAGATTATTGGGGTGCTTAAAGATCTCTATAGTTTCACGGATTTTGCGACCATAGAAGTGGTTAGTGCGGGATAGGATCTTGGTTGAATTAAACTGAATATGGTGCCCGGTTTCCAGTCTATGCTCGGCAAGTGCAGAACCGGCTATGCGCAGCAACCTAGTACAACGCTCATGTTCAGAAACACGAGTGCCGACAGACCGCTTTGTTTCACCAATATATGCCCTGCCGCATGAACAAGGAATCCTGTACACACCAGCTGATTCTAAAGAAACATGGTCTTTTACGGAAAAAGGGTCAGATAATTTGGAATGGGGTTTGAAGATGGTTTTGATGTTGTTTTTGAGAAGAACCCTACTGATGCGGTCAGTAACACCTTGTATATAGGGTAGGTGGGCTTTAGAGAGGGGGGGAGATGATGTAAGCTGTGTATTAAGTTGTGAGATACACAGCTTACATCATCTCCCCCTCTCTAAAGCCCACCTACCCTATATATCAAGGTGTTACTGACCGCATCAGTAGGGTTCTTCTCAAAAACAACATCAAAACCATCTTCAAACCCCATTCCAAATTATCTGACCCTTTTTTCCGTAAAAGACCATGTTTCTTTAGAATCAGCTGGTGTGTACAGGATTCCTTGTTCATGCGGCAGGGCATATATTGGTGAAACAAAGCGGTCTGTCGGCACTCGTGTTTCTGAACATGAGCGTTGTACTAGGTTGCTGCGCATAGCCGGTTCTGCACTTGCCGAGCATAGACTGGAAACCGGGCACCATATTCAGTTTAATTCAACCAAGATCCTATCCCGCACTAACCACTTCTATGGTCGCAAAATCCGTGAAACTATAGAGATCTTTAAGCACCCCAATAATCTTAACCGCGATGATGGCTACCCCCTACATAACGCTTGGAAATCCTGCATCTCTAATCGACCCAACCGTAACCGTAACGCTCCATTGACCCATGACCCATTATCCATATATAAACACGTCCCCCATCGACTTACACCAGTTTCAGTGCAGTAGTTCAGCCCTGAAGATGTCCCATACAAATGGGTACGAAACGTCGGCAGATATACTAGTGACGCGGTTCCAGCCCGGAAACCCAGAAGCAGATAGCATGGACCACGACCGCGGAAGTCTACGTACCAAATTAGTTAGGAATAATGTTTTTACTTATTTACGAGGATCGGATCTCTTTTTTTACGTATTTTACATTAAGTACTTTTAGATAGTGATTTTGAAAGATAATGGGCTATTGTTATTAGTTTAGGAGTATGAATAACATGATATGAATTGGATTCTTGTTATTGGTTTTGTTATATGAGGACAAGTAATGGATTGGTTTCTTGATTGACGAAGATCATTTTGGCAATGCTAAGGGGAATAAGTTTTCATGACATGCATTATTGATCTACAGGTAATATACTTAATGGAAGTGATAAATCGGTCACCAAAACAAATGAATTTATAAAGTAGTGTGGAATTTATAAAAGAATAATTGCTAGACTATTTTTTATATACCGTCCAAATGGCATAAAAGTTTTAAATGTTAGCAGATATGTTCCCTTCTAAAACATACTTCATTGGTAATAAAAAGACTTAGGTAATACCACGTGTGTCATCATGGTACCACATACGGTACTCTGGCACACCTTTCATGTGGAAAGACATTATATTGGATGGCTGTTGCAGTATTAAAGCTTACTTTAGCATTATTCTTCGTTCTGACAAACCGCACGTCAAAAAAGCGCTGGAGGTGAACGGATGTAACCATAAAGAAATAATAGGAGTGTTGAAGAAACCTAGAAGGGAAACTATCAACATCTAGAAGATTAAGTAAGCTTCAGGGATAAACTGCAACGTTCATCAACATAACTTTACATTTTCTATCGCATTACCCTGCTCTTCACTCAAGTTTTCTTTCTTTCGCTACGAATTGTTTTCAAAGGTCAATTCCCTAACACATTACTACGGGCAATCCCGTATTTCCGAATAAATATACCGTATTTGAAATATCACGTCGACTTACTCCGGCGGTTGTCATACCAACTATCATACTTACCGTTTCAAGAGTTTTATTTCTTTGATATTTTATCAAATAAATATAGGATGCCTTATTCCCTGGTAAATTAATATAAAATTAAATAGTTCTGCTTAGTATTTTTTCTTAAATATAAATAATCATTAGTGACAAAAAATTTATCGTATTCCAAGAATACACTTTTGTATCAGATAAAAACGTGCTGGCCAATTAAAACTTACACTCAATGTTGGAATTACGCAAATATTCTTTAAAAAATGAATGCGTTATTACAATATAACTCTATTTTTTATTGATCAATACATTTTTTAATATAAACATATTCTTTAAAATATCATCAATCCTTTGTCTCTATAAAAGATTATAGTGACATATAGAAAAATGTGTAATTACAAATAGATTATTTATTTATTTTATCTTAAAATGAATTTCCGAAGGTGTTAAATGTGCTTCAAACAAAAATAAATGGACCATATTCGACGAAGGAACATATTTGTTGAGATTTAAGTACCTTGTGCTATTTGAACGGCCTACAAAAGATAGTCCAATAAATTATGTCTCCCGAAATTTCACACTACATTAAAAATTAATGTTTTAGTGACTACTAAGGATTACCCGCAGATCAATAACATTCAAAATTATTGCCTTAGTATTGGCAAAATAATTTTCGTCAATCCATGACAGAAACCAAAAAAACTAAACGAAACAAGAAATCCGATGCCAAATAAGCAAAAACATGCATATTATGAAAATCTATTCCCTTAGTATTATTGGCAAAATGGTCTTCATCAATCAAGAATCCAATTCATATCCTGTTACACATACTCATAAACCAATAAAAATAGTTCATTATTCACTCAAAATCAATATCTGAAAACACTTAATGCAAAATACGCAAGAGATCCGATCCTATATAAACAAAAACGTGTTTTACTCCCACTACTGCAATTCTCTAATTGACATTAGAAGAAAATACGAACGTTTACTAAAATGTTTTGCCGAATTCTGCAAAACATGACATTCATTGCACTGAAAATGAAACTTAAGACAAGTTTTATATTAAAATTACAAACTGTTTTACTTGATTAATAATTGTCAAACTGTTAATAATATACAAAATTTTGAAAAAAAAATTCAAAATAAGCTTTACTGACAAGGTTATATATTAGATTTTTTAAAAACTATCGAAAGCCAGTGAATTGCGACTGTAAATTGCTTTCAAAATATCTTTCAAACAAATCTAAATACATTCAGTTCGGTCAAGTAGTATAGAAAACAGTAATTTAAATTAGTTACAACAATCCCTTTTTAAGGATATTTTTAGAGAAATCTTATTTATCCATGTAGTTGCATCCCTGTGAACAAATCCGAAACTCGATATTATTTGTATGCCTAACATTATCCAATATATCACAGCATACTATAACGAAACACTCTGTACACTTATATAGTTAAACTGTTTTTGCTTGTTAGTTCTAAGCTAATTGTAAATAGCCATAAATTATGTTTATACTTTGCTTATTACATTCAATTTCATTGCATAATAAACTAATAACGATCTCGAAATTATTTTCTCAAAAGATTTATAATATTTTTGTTTGAATATACACTGCAGGCCATAAGTTTGGAATCAGTTCCAGTAAATTCATAAAAATTAAAATTTATCTATGTTACGTTCGTATTACTTTGATATAAGTACAAAGGATTATTCTTAAGTACATTATAAAGCTTTACATAAAAGATGTAGTTTTAAATGCATTAATAGTTGGAAAATAACCAGAGATTAAGGAAACTGCGTGCGGTATTATTTATTCGAGCAGGTAATATTTCTGCATAATGAACGATTACCTGGAATGGACAAATTTTATTGCAGACCCTTCCGCATAAACCTTTTGTAATTACATTTAGTTTTTATATTTATAAGTATTTATACATTTTGAAGTAATGAGAATATTTTAGTTGCTTCGTATCATTTAAAGTGTGTAGACACATAAAAGTGTGTAGAATCAGTAAACATCGTTTGATTATGGCGAAGAGAAAGCAGATATCGCTAGAAAAACGTGTAGAAATTATTAGTCATCATAATCGGGGAGATTCTATACGGGATATCGCGAAAAGAATGAAGATATCGTACAAAGGTGTACAAAATACAATTAAAAGATACCAGTCTACTGGAGGGTATACGGACAGAAAACGATCAGGAAGACCAAAAATTACAACTCCTGCAGAAGATCAGACAATTATATTGACGTCGAAAAGAGATAGAAGATTAACGGCCTCGCAAATCCGCGGTGAGTTTAACAGGGAGCGTGAAACTCGGATCTCTTTAACCACAGTAAAAAGGCGGCTCAGAGCGGCTGGACTGATGGGACGTGTAGCAGTTCGCAAACCGCTTCTACGTCCGCAAAATAAAATAAAAAGGCTACAATGGGCTAAGTTACACAAAGATTGGACAATAGAACAGTGGGAAAAAGTACTATGGACCGACGAATCAAAGTACGAGGTCTTCGGTTCCAGACGTCGGATATTTGTAAGAAGAACTGCTACGGAAAAAATGTTACCGCAATGTGTGGTGCCCACGGTAAAACATGGTGGCGGTTCTGTAATGGTTTGGGGATGTTTTTCTTCGGCTGGTGTAGGAGATCTGGTGAAAATCGACGGAGTTTTGAAAAAGGAGGGTTACAGACAGATTCTCGAACACAACGCTGTGCCCTCCGGTCTGAGATTACTTGGAGAAAACTTTATATTCATGCAAGACAACGACCCAAAACATTCTTCTCATTTATATAGAGGATATCTCCAACAACAGGAAGCTGACGGTGTTTTACAAAACATGGTTTGGCCGGCACAATCGCCAGACCTCAATCCAATAGAGCTGTTGTGGGAAGAATTGGATAGAAAAGTGCGTGAAAAGTGTCCGACGTCCTAGACTCACATGTGGCAAGTTAACACATGGATCAATAAGTCCCGAGACTAACAATGAAAACAACATTTTTTTTGCAAAATTTTTTTTTATTCATCAACATAATCACCTTTTAGGGTGATACAATGGTTCCAACGCTTTTCCAATTTTTCAATACCATGTTTATAAAAAAATTTATCTTTCGCTTCAAAATAAGCTTCAGTTTCAGCGATGACCTCATTTGAGCCAAATCTTTTTCCCTGGAGCATTTTTTTAAGATCAGCAAAGAGCCAGTAGTCACTGGGGGCTAAATCTGGCGAATATGGGGGGTGGGGAAGCAGATCAAAACCCAATTCGTTCAATTTTGCCATTGTTTTCATCGACTTGTGGCAGGGTGCATTGTCTTGGTGAAAAAGGATTTTTTTTCTCTGCATGTGCGGTCGTTTTTTTGCGATTTCCTCCTTCAAACGCACCAGTAAGTCAATATAATAATCACTGTTGATCGATTTACCTTTTTCGAGGTAGTCAATGAAAATCACGCCATGTGTATCCCAAAAAACTGACGCCAGGACTTTGCCAGCTGACTGCTGCGTTTTCGGACGTTTCGGACGGCTTTCGCCAGCTGTGCGCCACTCAGATGACTGCCGCTTCGACTCTGGAATGTAGTGATGTATCCATGTTTCGTCCATGGTCACGTAACGACGCAAGAAATCTTTTTTGTTGCGAGTAAATAGCGACAAACAGCTTTCTGAATCATCGACTCGTTGCTGTTTTTGTTCCATCGAAAGCAATCGCGGCACCCACTTGGAAAAAACCTTTTTCATGCTCAATTTTTCATGAAGGATAGTAAATACGCTTCCATATGATATCTGTGTCATCTCAGCAATCTCCCGGAGCTTCACTTTACGATCTTTCATTATAATTTTTGTCACTTCACACACATTTTCCGGTGTAACGGCTTCCACAGGTCTACCCGAGCGTTCCGCGTCATTTGTGTCGGTACGACCACGTTTAAACTCGGCAAACCACCGACAAATCGTTGCTTTTGATGGACAAGAGTCCGGGTAACATTTTTCAATCCATTGTTTTGCTTGCGTGGTGTTTTTACCCATTAAAAAACAATGTTTTATCAGAACACGAAACTCGGTTTTTTCCATTGTTTAAACAAACTACAAAACGACTTTACTCCAACCTCGATAACTCAGCTGTTTCTGGTCCGATCGACTTAAAATTTTGACACGTTTCAAGCAAAGGTTAGTACTCTAGAAAGACGTGGTTACTGGTTTACTACGAGCGCCATCTATGGGTTAGTCTCGGAACTTATTGATCCATGTGTTATACAAGATTCTTGGGCAAATATATCCAATGAAACCCTTACAAAATTAGTGTCTCGTTTACCGCGATTGTGTGCTGCCGTCATTAAAGCAAAAGGAGGGTATTTCGATGAAAAGTCCGTTTAGTTGATAATAAAAATAAGTGGATGTAAATAAATAAAATTTGCTTTTTTTCCTGCTTATTTTATAATAAAACGTTTTGGTATATTAATATTGTTTTATTTTTATAATGTTTGTTAAAGCCACTACAATATTTTCATTATATTCAGAAGTGATTCCTAACTTATGCAAGTGATTCCAAACTTATGGCCTGCAGTGTACATACGTACATTGCAAATAAAATATCTTCAAATTTTTGTTTTGACATAGAAAATGATTCACTCTGGTAATGCTTAATAATTAAAACACAAAACACACGCGTTCTCGGAGTTATGTAGACATAGTCCTAACCGTCCTAAATACACTCTTTATGGGTATGACAATTACTTTCTGGCCGAGTGTATATTGAACTAAAATAATTTTACCAAAGTTAAGACAGTAAATACATACACTCCGCGCAACATGAATAGGACCAACTGCATATATGACATTTGTAGTTGGTATAAACATGGTAGCGCGCTGGAATTGTTATTTTCGAAAATAAGAGGGTTGATAAAAAGATGTATGTAGGTACCAAATATAATTTTTGTAAAAGTCAGTGCAAATGTACGTTACTAATGACAATAAGTAGAGTAATTAAACGCCACTTGAATACGACCAATCTACAAAATAAAAGATTCGTTTGCAATAACAAAATACTTTATTGTTCAATAATGAGTACTTTTGCCATTATTTCTTATAACCTCAAATAGTAGGGATGGAATGGAATTATACAGGGTTCTCAAGTAGTCAACGGGAAGTTCCGCCCAACTTCGTTTCAGCGCCTGCTCTAGTTCGTCAGCGCAACTGAATTGGGTAGCATTGGAGTACAATTTACGCGACAACCATCCCCAAATATTTTCTATGATGTTCAGGTCGTGGGAGAGCGATGGCCAATCGAGAACCTCCATGCCTTGTTCTTGAAACCAGCGTCGAACAATGCGCGCGGTGTGAATACTGGCATTATCCTGTTGGAAAATAAATGGCCCACCTGCCATAACTTTGGAAAATTTGTCTTTCACCTGTTGCAGCAGCTGGACGTACTTTTCCGAATTCTGTCTGCCCTTCACTATTACTAAATCAACAGGTCCGTTATAGGAAACAGCTCCCCATACCATGACTGAACCAACATCGGCTCGCCTTCGTGACTGAATCACTTCATCTTTACGTAAATCGTGGAAATAATAAGAAAACCCATCCAGGCGATCTAAATTAAACTTCTTCTCGTCACTGAAAATAACAGTTTGCCATTCTCTTGTCCACCCCATTTTTGCTTGAACAAACTGAAGACGTGCAGTGCGCTGAAATTCCCTTAAAGGAGGCCGTCGTTTAATTTTCAAACGTTTTAAATGCGGACAGGTCTTCAGTAACTTCTGTACAGTTCTTACCGATGCATTCGTTCCAACGTTATTCGCGATTTGTCTTGCCGTTAATGCCGAATTCGATGCTTCGCGTAATATGGCTCGACGTTCTCTCTTAGTTGTAACGGATGTTGTTCGCCCTTTAAAACGTTTTCCATAATTCTCGGGATCCCTAATAAAATTGTTCACAACTTGGTGTGATCGACTTATTTTCTTTGCAGTAGCCCTTGAGGAATACCCTTCTTGATGGAACGCCTTAATTTTTCCAATTTCTTCCATACTTAAGCACTTCTGTCGTCCCATCGTTGCACAATACCCTTAATTACATATGTTTGTTTATCCGGATACACGTTGTAACTCGACACTCATCCGGTAGCTTACTATTAAATACTGGTCGTATCCAACCGGCGCGGTGCATTTTATATGTATGTGGTACTTACGTCACCCAATGCATAACGTTAGGCACTATTGCGCAATAATGCGTATTATTTGCCATATCATACTATTACAAACTTGCATTGTATTTTTAGTAAATGAATTGTTTTTCAAACCACCGAAAGCTTGCAACAAGTCGGGTGGTCCTATTCATGTTGCGCGGAGTGTATCATCTAATTTTAAAAACATTTAATTTAGTATTTTTTTCCTAGCAAATTCCAGTAATAATAAACATGTACAAGTATTTACAACTAGAGTCTGGATTCTAATAAAATATTTAAACTTAAAGATGCTAAAGTTTGAAATCAAGTTTTGGTCATGTATTCAAAGCTAAATAGAATATCTGATGTTCTATTCTTAATTTTAACTGTAAAACATTTTCTTTTAGCAATATTTATATTAAAAAAAAAATTAATTACTTCTGCATTCAAAAAACGGAATATACAATTTTTCATTTGCCAAAGTTATTAAAATGCTAGGATCGCGTAAAAACAGAATATTAATTTTTAGTTTAATAAGTAAAAAGGACAATATATTTTTTTAACGTAGAATAGATGTTTTATATGTATGTACATACAATCGAATGTATGTATATACAAGAAATAATATGATAAGAAAATTTGGCAACTGCAGAAAAATAAAACTTAAAAACAAATACTCAATATTAATTTTAACAACTTACAATGAAGTTTATAAATAAACTTTTATTGAAACGGAAACGGTGACCCTTCTAATTAATTTTCATTTATTTTTGCTAATAATTTATAAATACATTTATGCTGAAGAGAATCAAATGAAGTTTTACCTGTGGTAATGACTATGGGAAGGCTTACATTCTCATGGTTGTATATATACGTCAGTTTTAATTGATACAAGTTCGGCTGCTTTCCTTCATCGGGTTTTAACCAATAAAATCCCAATGTGTTATTTTCGGGAATCGACCAAATTTTTTGGATTTTTCCAGGATCTATAATATACACTTTGCGTTACTATATATGTTACATTGAATAAAGTTTGGGTCAAAAATTGTTGATTAAGTTCGCATTTGGGAAGCAAAAATGCTCAGTTATTTAATTTACAACTATTGTACTGCCCAAATTTTTCATCATTTCATGATTGACATTGGCGTGCAAACATTTGAGAGAGTTCATTTAGTCGTGCTAATAATTTGTATTTCTTAATTTCGTATTATTACTATTATCTTAGCTTGTCTAGCTAAAACAAGTTTTGCTAACAATAAGCATTATTTCATTAGACTTACACCACTTGCAATTAATATTAAGACGATGTTTTAAATTTAAACAATCGGAAATAGATGAAACTGAAGAAAATATTTTTAATCCTCGGCATAAACTAAAACTTTGCGGTTTTGATGGCTCATTTTTGTAGCAGAACACACACGATGCGAATAAAACATGAGTTTATTCCTTGCAATCATGTTTTGATTTGCTGAAGAATTTCCTTATGTAAATATTGTGTTTCGTCAACGTTTGAATAACGTTTTAAAAAGCAACATTGGAGCTTCAAATAAATAGCCTCTCTATTTCACTAACAGAGAATGCTGTTCATGTTCAAGTTTCTGTTGAACAAACTCTAAAAAAATCTTTACGGAAATTGTCAGTACAAACAGGTAATTTTAACAAAATTATATGACACTCAGCCGCCGCCTAAGTAAATTTGATTATTTATAGAAATCTGCTTTTTCTTAAAGAGTACTTAAAAAGGAACTTCAGATACACCCATATAAAGTTTCTGTTGTACCATAACTGTACCTTCATGATGCCGAACCAAGAACTGCTTACAGTAACTGGTCCAATAATAAAATTTTAAATTTAACCTTTTTCCCAAACTTCATTTATCAGAATATTTTTTATAGTGGTGTATGGGTGACATCATGAAGGCGGGATTATAGGTGCTATATTTTTACAAGAAGTAATTATTGTGAAAGGACCTCGTATATTTGTTTTGGAATAATTCATTGCAGTTATATGATAAATTAACTGTAGGATACTTACAAAAAGACAATGCAACATCCATGTTACTCGATTTTCTTTAGAATATTTAAGAAATTTTATGGTGATCGTGTAATAAGTCGATCTTGTGGCCTCTCTGATCACCAGACTTAACATCTTTAAATTATTATTTATTTGGTCAAATATAAAATACTTGTATAAATTGATTTCATAATTTTGACGACTTGAGGCAAGCTATTCGCCACGAGATTGAAAGAATTACAGACGAAGAACTTCATAATGTTTTTGAAAATATGAAACGAAGAATTAATATATACTTGAGACAGGATAGTGGATATTTCCAACATTTATTATAGTATTATTAAGTATTATCCTTTATATCATGAAACTTGCGTTTGTCGTGAAGGTTATGTGCGAAAACTAACTATATTTTAATAATAAATAATAATTTAAAATGCCACTGGAAATACGTGCAACGTTATCAACTAATTGAAAATTCTATTCAAAATACGCCTTCAATTATTTGGTGCATTCTATTCACACCCTCTGCTCTCAGAACATATTTATTATCCTGCCCTATACGCAGATTACTTTTCTAAAATTTAATGAACTTTTAATTCTTCATTCTAACAACAATTTAAATTATAATTTTGAGAAAGATGATTATACAAGTTTGTACAATGCCATTAGTTTCATTGATCAGAAAATGTAAAGCCGTCGCTCTACAAATTATTGCGAAGAATGTGTTAGGCTTTATTAGTTAACATTACTACCATATAAATTACTCTCACACTATTATCTTTATTTGTATTTTAATTATATGTGCATATTTAAAATATTTCCTACTTTTGACTAATCAGTTCGAAAAGCCTGTTTGCATTGTTAGTTACATGCATGTATTCGTCGACAGCAGGTATTACTGATCCGGAGCTACCCGTCAATTTTAGCGTGCTTCAGTGCGAGCATTCACTGTCCTCAGAACGTTGAATTCGTGACCTTCCCGCACGATACTCTACGTTCATATCACATGCGATGTACTTACACTTGTACGTATATAATATATCTGGAGTGTGGAACGGTATACAGGGCGAAAGTAAAGGGGTACGATCAGCTTTATTTTGCTACAACCGTCCTAAATTTAACGCTCATGCTCCGATACAGAAACATGTAAAGTTGAGATACTTATGGGAACGTGCAATTGTGTGTGCGTGTGTGTGGAATTAGATATGCTTTATTCTGAAAAAAACGTTTAAACATTTCACATATCTAGGCCATTCTTCTTTCACACTCTAATAACTACAATTTTGCAAAGCAGCTCGCGATGCCACGTAATTTGAATTCCACACACGCAATCATCGCGCGCGCGCGCACACACACACACACACACACACACAATTTCCCACAGACATATAGGTAATCCTCACACATATACGCGCAAACAAACGCACGTGCATAATCCAGACTAAGCTATGCAAACGTAACTCGCCCACCCACAAACACACAAGCGAACGCACTCACGTAATCCCACCATAACACACCGCATTAAACAATAGTGAAAAGTCGCGACACCCGTACAGCTTCTTCATAATCAACCCTTCATTCCAAATGTATTTTGCGTGTTCTTCCGAATTCGCAATATAAAACTCCGTATCTAAGACGCTTTTTCAACAATTTCCAGTATAGTGGCAGATTTCGGACGCTCACTATGTGATGCATCTTTAGCGGTTATACGACCGCATTTGAATTAGCAAATTCATTTATTAACAGTGCAAAATGAAGGAGCCAATTGCTTCAGTCCATTCTTCATCTCGTTATGAATATTTGTTGCTAATGAGCGCTTTCAAGAAGAAATATTTAATGACAGTACGAATTTCAACACTATCCACCTTTTTAAAAACTGCAAGACGCTCTTAACTAAACAGTCGACGTTAAAGGGACAATTTGCCGGCGTACCACAAAACAGTCCGAAATTGCACCATTTATCTATCATTACAGACATATTTCAGCACACCTCGTAACTATACATAATTATTGTGAAATAAGAAAATTACGTTATATTATCTATATACATTAATTATTTGCCAAAATTACGTCAATTTTTTTGTTTATCAATAATAATCAAAATGTTTGTATGAATTATGTAATTACAACAATTGAGCACTATATATATATACGTTGCTCCAAAACGAATTTACTTTAAATATTCATCATATATTAAATTAATTATTACAATATGTGCGCATGGTCACGTATCTGTATAATACATAATACTTACGTCCAGTTTTAGTTCTTATTACAAGCGGCAAGGACCTATTGGAACAGTATAACGTACATGCGCTGACACTTACGTTATATACAGTATCACCATGCAATCTGTATAAAGTGAAAGTTGTTTGGTTATCGGCTGTTTCTATTTTGTTATCATTAAAGTAAACTGTGTAATATCTCAAAAAACCATTCGGTTTTCTTGGTGGTTTCCACGATATACTAATGGAAGAATTTGTAATAGAGGTCGCCCTTAAACTATATGGTTCAGTAGGAGCTACAAAATATAAAAAAAAATACAATATTTACAATATATTTTAATTCAAGTATACGATGTCATAAATGTGAGAACGAGCACCAAAAATTCTTTTTTATACACAAAACGTGTGTTCACACACAATAATAGAATAGGAAAAAACACAGATACAATAATGTATTAGAAAAAATACAATATTGCTGAAAAATGACTTCCACTAACATTATCTATTTCAAGTAAATATATTCCAATTTTCATCCACCACAAACATTTTAAACTAGAATTTTGGTTATTTTATTTTTTAGCTGGAATTGCAATAACTATCTTCTTTGTGAATTAATAATCTAATGCTTTAATAAAATACTTTTATTCTCTACGAAGCTTGAAAGACGACTGTGGACGCACGCAATAAATATAAAATTCATACGCCACAAAAGTCAGCATATACGAAGAGAAACATCCTAAGCACCATTCTTTAAAATAATAAATATACATATAAAGTTCCTATTATATAAAATTCCATATTTCGCCTTTCAATTACTACGGATACATAAATACACTGTAGACAGAACTCCGGGCTGAATCTGGTGAAATTGACACGGAAACGTATATTTAACAAGAAACAAGATTTAGTGTGTTTTAAAAAGGATAGCTGTAGGAATAGATTCAACTTGAAGCATCGACTTGTGTGCAATATGTTGGCATATGGTAAACATCTGTCATTATTAAACCATTATATTGTTTACGTTTGCGCGCTGCTTATCGCTTTTAACGTTGATGTTTCATATTCATATCCATTAATTTTGCAGTGTGGTAAACGTTACAATAATTAAGATAATCAAAATAGGACCACGTATACGTGACTTTAATATTTTAATTTATAAGTTCGAATAGCGGAGCATTGATCACCCTGCAGTAAATAACCCTTGTTCGGAGACTTAAACTCCGACAGAATAAAAGAAATCCTATTCTCATGATGTAAGAAATATTTTTTTATTTATTATAATTATTACAATAAAACAGCATAAACAATCTTGAAACATCTTGAAATAAATATTTATTATAGCTTCCAGCCATAATATCATCTAGAAAGATAATATTCTGGCCTAATTTTTGAAGTTAAAAATGTAGCAAGTGTAATATTGTCTACATTATTAAAGAGGGTGGGGGTTAACAAACTGCTTCTAGAGAAAGATATTCATTTGAGTCAGTAAGAAAAAAATATTCAAAATTCATCTCCGAAGAAAAATGTTGATAACTTTGCTGAACTAGAAATACTACAAATTATTACAATCTCAATACTACTGAGAGGCAAGATACAGACAGACAGGGAAATCTACTTCGTTTTACCTATGACTAAAAGTACGTTTGAAAAAACTGTGAAGTGATCGAATATATTAGGCTGTTAGGTTTTGGGAAATAGGAGAATACGGACGTGTGATGTTTGAGTTAGGTAAAACTATTCACAGAAACCTTTAATTTTTACAAAGTATAAAATAATATAAATAGAAAGAAAAAAGTTCCTACAGATAATTCGCAAATAGTGAGTTATTTCGGTACTACGAGGATCGATCCAGAAATAAGGTTCCCAAAGAACTCCAGCCGCACAGGCAGGTGTGAGACGAAATCCGGCAACACCGTTGTGTAGGTATGTTTACCTACTCCGGATTCCCACCTGCCGCGCTTCGCTACGCCGCTCAGTCTTGGCTCAGTAGCCGTCCGTGATGGAGGTGCCCATTGCTGTTCCCGCCGTGTGCGAGATTCGTTCCGTAATTAGGTTCTTGCACGCAAAAAAGACACCACCCGTGGATATTCATCGACAGTTGACAGAGGTGTATGGCGGCAAGTGTATGACCATTCAACACGTGCGTAAGTGGTGCAGGGCGTTTAGTGCTGGTCGGAAGGAAGTCCACGATGAAGAACGGAGTGGAAGACCTTCAATTTCGGAGGCGCTGATCGAGATGGTCCAACGCAAAGTGCTTGAAAACAGGAGGATCACCGTCCGTAAACTTGTTGCTCGGATTCCTGGGAGTTCTTACGGTACAGTTCAAAGAGCTTTGACTGAAAAATTGGGGTATCGCAAGTGTTGTGCTCGATGGGTACCGCGTATGCTGACAGTCGAACAGAAAGAGAAACGCATTGACTGTGCTCGCCAGTTTCTGCAAAAGTGTCAAGAAGATAGGGAAGGATTGTTGGACTCCATTGTTACGGGAGACGAAACGTGGGTGTTTCATTTCACGCCCGAAACGAAAGAAAAGTCCAAACAATGGCGTCGCTCAGGGTCACCAGTCGCAAAGAAGTTTAAACAAAGTCCTTCTGCTGGCAAAGTCATGGCCACTGTTTTTTGGGATCGCAAGGGGATACTGCTGATCGAGTTCATGGAACCTGGGACAACAATCAACTCAGACAGTTATTGTGCAACACTAAGAAAACTCAGGCGAGCTCTCCAGAACCGCCGACGAGGACGACTGACAAAAGGTGTAACGCTGCTTCACGACAACGCCCGCCCTCATGTCTCCCATCAAACCAAGGAACTTTTGACCAACTTTGAATGGACTGTCATGCCCCACCCACCTTACAGCCCGGACCTCGCGCCTAGTGATTATCACTTGTTCCCCAAGTTAAAGGAACACTTGAGTGGGCAACGCTTCCAGAACGACGATGAAGTCAAAGAAAAGGTGAAACGCTATCTGAACGGGCTGGCGGCAACGTTCTACGACACGGGGATACAAAAATTGGAACACCGTCTACAAAAATGCTTAGAAAGAGATGGCGATTATGTAGAAAAATAGAGCTAAGTGGCCTCTATCCAACGATGTAAATTTTGATGAGAATAAACGATCTTGTATTATTGTAAAAATTATGGGAACCTTATTTCTGGATCGATCCTCGTATAAAACTTCATAAAAATTTCAGACATGTCCCCTTTTAGAGAATAAAAATAATATAGTCAAAAATGAAAGTAAAATTCTATTTAAACAAAGCGATACTAGAATCTGTCAATTTAACATTCCAAGCAATTTCAAAAGAAAATCACTTGCACTCCGCTTCTGCCTAGTGCATCTTAGGACTTGTAAATATACAATATTGCTGTAAATATCTGCATTTTGTTTATTGTGGTATTTTCTTTTAAATTAAAAAAAATAAATATTAACACACACTAAAACAGTGAAAACTATAAATACAAGAAAACAAAATAATAGAACCTATTCAACTTCCATCTATAATAGTTTCTGATTGATTACTAGTCAAATGTTCTTTCCTCTCGATCTCTACCATATCCTATCATGTTACATCGCACTTTCTGCACAAGTTAAATTCATGAGATTTTGCTCAGACCAGCTGTTAATAATATTTGATAGAATGTCTGGGAAAAGTCTTACATTGAGAATATGAAAATAGTTGGTAAAAGTCGTACTCTCTAGTCAAACTGTTGAAAATCTCAGTTGTTGCTGTGGAACGCGATAAAAAATGTTATTGTTTCAAGTTCGATATCGACGATTGTATTCAGAAATTTGGTTTTTATAGAAAGTAGGACGAGTCGATTTTAATATGCGTTACTTTCATATCATTCGTGGAGGACTAAAATGTGAATTTTTCAACGGCGTAATAGCCTAAAGCACGCAAAAATTATTAACGAACGGCTGACGCAGAACGACCGAAAATGATTGAATTCTTCATATCAGTGCCAGAATTTAAACAAATTAAATACATTTGAAATGAACTTGAAAAAATGGCAAATGCAATATTACTAATGAACAAATATCAAGATAGCTCTTGAAACAGTACAAAATAAATTTATTTCTTCTACGAGTTTTGGTAACATTTCTATTCTATCAACATGTGTTATATGGTGGTCTTACAAATGCAAATACAAATTTGCAGTGGTGTATGTACGTATGTATGTATACATAGAATAAAATATCTGAAATACAATTATTAGTTCTGTTACGTGGAATGTCTTTTAAGTTTAACATAATGGGACCTAGGGGGTGGCACTAATCAAATGCCAGTACTAAAAATTAACCTCCATCTTTAGTTAACCTAAATCCAAAGTTTCAGTGCGATACGTGTAGTGTTGTTGCTACATCGAACCGTCAAATTTGACAAGTTAGTTGAAATATGGGATTAAATCGAGAACATTTTCGCAGAATAATTTTCGAAGACAATTATCTCAACAAGAATGCCTCGCCGAGTTGGTTTTCGTTTTCGACAATGAAGCACCACATCAATCAACAGTTTGTATCATATCAGCAGATTGAAGCATTATTGGAGATTTCGAAGACCTCAATTCAAAAAAATTTGCATACAGAATCGTGTGTAAAAAAATTAGTTTTCCGTTGGGTATCGCATCTGTTGACCGAAGAACAGAAAGCAGCAAAGGTGAATTGGTGTCAAAAAACTCTAAATCAATTGACCGCCGGAAGCTCTAACAACGTGTGCATATTGTCAATGGTCATGAATCATGGATCTACTCATCCGAGTAAGAAAATAAACGCCAGTCCTCTGTTTGGGTGTTCCAAGGTGAAGAAAAGTCGCGACATTTTGTTTCGAAAGTAGGTCATTTAGCAACAATTCCTCTACAAGTTCAAAGAACTGTTGCTGCCGATTGGTATACAACTATTTGTTTGCCGCAAATCATCGCCGAGCTTCGAAAAACCAACTCTATACAACGAATCATCCGCCACCAAAACAATGCAAGTTCGCACACAGCACGCAAGACAAATGAATTTTTAAGGCAACAAAACGTCGAATTGTTGGACCATTCTCGGTACAGTCTGGACATAAGTTCCAACGATTTCTTTACTATCTTTCCGAAAATCAAGAACGGACTGCGTGGTCAAGGTTCCAGTCGTCGAAAGAAGCAGTAGATGCCTTCAAAAACGCACTTTTCACTGTACCAACAAACAAGTGGAACAACTGCTTCCAGAGTTGGTTCCAGTGCATGCAAAAGTGTATTAATCTACGTGGAGAATACTTCGAGAAACGACGGAGTCTTTAAAAGCTATCTACTGTTTTATATGCACAATTTAAAGGACAACCCATGTATTACTAGATAAATATAATATGCATATTCACATTCTTAATAAGTTTCAAAAAATTAAAAAGTGGACATAGTTTTGTGACCGGCTGCAACCAATTACTATCGAGTTTACCAAAACATTATATCGCTACTAAATTAAGTAACAATAATTTGGGTGGAATTTTAATAAAAACATTTGTAAACACGTACTTTGTGATGGAGAGAAAGTTTACTTATAAATTGCCATGCACATGAATATTTCAAAAGATACATATATGTATGTTATTAGCAATCGCAGGTTGGAAACAGTAGCGCATTAGAGGAGTGAGCGATATATCACTAGGTGAAAAAAACGGCATTAATTGGGGATTGCTAATATTGATACAAATAAAGCTAATCCAATAAGAAGAATCAATATGTGACTACTAAAAGTTAATTTTACGGAAAATAATTAGAAAAAGATTGGATAGGTAAACTACAAACATTGGAGAGTATTTTATTGACTGACGAGTCTGAACTGCAATCTTTCAAAAAAAAATCTTGTTTTTGCAATATGTATCAAAGTCAAATAAGTATATGTAATTACAAATATTGAAAAGTGCCTCACAGAATTTGTTGTTGTTGTGTACATAGACTTGTTTACTTTTCGGGAAGAAGACAATGACCCAGAACTTCCGCTTTAAACTATATAGAAATTATTTATCATAAGTAAGAAACCAGAGTTTTAGTAGAAATAGACTAAGGAAAAGCCAAGAAACCTATGAAAGCTCACAGTTTTCTTGTTTTTTTATTCCTTTTTTTCATATCTTTATATGGGATATAAAGAGATCAGCAAGCATTACCAAGAAATAATTGCAAAGATGTGCGCTACACTAAAGCAAAATAAACATTATTGTATAATCTGCAATTCAATATATATCTTTATAATTTAATTTTCTTATATTTAGGTGTCGTTTCCATATTTATGGCAAGTATTTATATATATATATATATATATATATATATATATATATATATATATATATACAGTGAGTTCATTAATGATTGAGATGGAACCTTATGCAACCAAACATACACTATTGGTAGCCTTACATTCAAAATTCCCTAGACCCTAGAAATCTATAGTTTTAAAAAAATTATCCAACACACTTAATATGAAGTTAAATCCAACTTACCGCTCTAACCACCAAAAATTTACCAATACTTCTGAAAATTACTGATAATTGATAACATGTAATTACAAATCAAATAAGGCAAAATGTCAAACAATTTAGTAGGGATATAAAGGGAGATCTGTCACGATCTAGTTACAAGGATATTTCATACCAACTGTAATCTTTGTTGTTGTATACTTGGTTGCATAATCCGTCTCAATCTTTATTGAACACATTGTATATATATATATATATATAGGAAATAATATCAAAAACTGTCAAATTTTAATTTACCAGCTTCAAATGTTGTATTAAATAGTGTGTCACTTTCAACACTTTGGGTGCCATGTTTATCCATTACGGACACATTTAACATGTAAGTTGTGTAAGGTGTAAGTCCTGACACTCTTGCAGATACAGCTTCTGGATTATTTATTGTGATATTAAATTGTTTTTGACAAACAAGATCCTTTGTTCTGGGACAATAATAAATCACATATCCAGTAACGCTGTCGCTTCCGTCTGCACAATCTAGTTTCCATCCCAATTGGATAAATGTAGAACCAACACTTGCTATCCAAACTTCTTTTAATTTCGTTATCGATTTGTTATGAATAAGAGTACAAGTTGCCCATACCATACCGCTACTTGAAGTAGCGTTGTTTGCAGAAATTGCAAACTGTGTTGTGGTATTTTCTGGTACCGTTATATTATATTCTGTAGTAGCCGCAGGTACTTCCGTCCAATTTAGATAACCCTAACAGACAGAACTAATGTATATATTTCATAATTTTGTAGAATATTAATAACTAAATGTCAATTACAAATATGTATTCATATAGTTCAAGATAATAAAATTTTGTTGTAAAAATTGTTATACAATGGAATTTTTTAATTATTAATGTTACCCCTATACAGTGTACCAAAAACTAAATGAATATTTCTCAAATTCTAATAAATTGTAGTTCACAAACCAAGAACGGTTGCATCAAATAAGATGCAATGCAATTTTAAAGATATTTGAAAGTGTTTATTCTTGTCATTTGTAATACAATTTGATTTATACTTACGGTACATTGATATGGTCTGTCTTTATCATTAAAACACCAGAATAATGTGTAATTTTGTACATACTCAGCACCCTTTTTCGGCTTTCCCCAAGACAATTTAAACAATCCATTTTCAAACGCAACTTTTTTAAATAACACTGGTTCACCAATCACTGTAAATCATTCACATATCATTTAAGAAAACTAACTGAAATAAAAAAGTTACATACTTTCATCACTGGCAGGTATTTTCAAAACTGCTGATTCTTTGGACTCTCCCATGGAATTTTTCGATTTTATGGTAAATTTATAACGAGTGTTAAGAGACATATTAGTAAATCGAGCATAAGAATTGGTGATCTCTGCGAATTTATTATCATTATTATCATCATCAGATATTGTATATTGAAAATTATCTGCATTTCTAATTTTCATGGGTATTTGTTGCCAATAGACATAAATAACTCTGAGATTAGAGGTAATATCAGTTTGGAAACTACCAATATTAACCTTTGGTGGTGCTCCAGGTACTATAATTTAATAAATATACAAAACGGCCTTCTTTTAATATTCAAGTCATACTTGTACTACTTGTTAAAGCTGTTACTGACGAATTTGAAGACCACATTTCTTCAGAATCTGCTCCCTTGACACGCATAGACACTCTTACATCACAAAAATCATGGGCATGTTTTAAACCAGTCAAATTAAAAGTAACATCCTTTTTATCAATTGTTTCAAATAAACCACCATTCTATAAATAATTAAAGTCATATACAGGATTTATGGATATACTATTCAGCTTTTTCATTGCCTTTTTTAAAATTCTCTATAAACTACGTACCTGCCAGATTTTTGAAACAAATCGACATTGATATAAAATCCGATGTTCTAAGCCATTTGAAAATGGCGCTATTGCGGTAGGAATTTTCCATGATAAAAATAAAGAAGATGTTGTAGAATTAATACATGACAAATTTTCAGGCGGTTCGGAGAGTACTAAAAATATAAAAAATACACTCATTAAGTATGTAATGCATAACAAGGATAGAACATACTGTTTTTCCAGTGATCAAATAAAAACACTTGTACTAATGTACCAAATCTATTTTCCATCTTAAGCGTGAAGTTGTATTGAGGTGGAACTTGTCTATAATGAGGATTAGTTTCTAAGCTCCAAAAACATTTTTTCTTATTCGTAACCTTATCATCGGTCACATTACAATCTGTAGGTCGACTGGAATGTAATAAATATTGGAAGTAAATTTAAAATCCTATATTTCGAAATCACTGCGTTATTTTAAAAAGCTAATAACCAAGTCCATTCAGTTTCTAGAACTGTTCCTGAACTGTCATATGTTACATTATAAACAATAAGTACGGGAATGTGTTGAATAGTATAGGATTGTACGATGCGTTTGAAAACAAAACAACACTTTCACATATAACAAAAATAGCTGCTTGAAAATATTTTCAACTCAAAGTTTCAAATGCATATTTGGAGATATTGTTTTTAGGGAAAATTTTTGAAATACCTTGCTTCGAAAATACAAGAACGTGAAATTTTCTATTGCCACTGCTACGTTTCTTATATAATATGACTTCAAGTTAAAATTCATGAGATTTTCTTATAACGTCCTATCGCTATTTAAATTAGTAGTTAAAACATATATTATATGAGTAACCAACACAAAAGGGACATACGTTAATAAAAAGTACATTAAAGAAAGCTTAGATATATCAATTAATATTATGCGTGACTGGGCGTATTATTTTTCAACCAAGAGGATTACACAGAATCCTGTATTTAAGGTGATTACCATCTCAATTGCATCATTATTTAATTAAAATTTGTTAATATTGTAAATAAACAATTTGGGCAAACGAATGAGTAGTGCAGTCAACAGTAAACACTTCACAGTACACAAGCTATTTTACTATAACACAATACTAATAATATCGATTCAAAAAGAAATTGTCATTACCTTATGCCTTATCTTATTTATCATTTGCGGGGTGATATACAATACTGTGCAAAAGAAAGAAGCACCTTCTTGAATTTTACAAGAAACTATTATAAAAGGATAAATAATAATCTTACACAAGTTGAAATTTTTTTAAATGTATATAAACTAACACATCGATATTTAAACATAAACAACTTAAATTTTCAATATTTTGTATGACCACCTTCATTTTTTATGGTATCCTGCATTCTTCTTGGTAGGCTTTCCATTAATGAATTAATCAAATTTTCAGGAATATTGTACCACTCTTCCTGTAGTATGTTCCACAGTTCATTTTTGTTCTTTGCCCCCCTTTCACACTTTTTTCTGTCAAGATAATCCCACACATGCTCAATAATATTTAAGTCAGGACTTTGATGTGGCCATATCATAGTCTGCAATGCCCCATTTGCTTCCTGCTGTGTTAAATAAGTTTTCACAAGTTTTGAGGTATGCTTGGGATCATTATCTTGCTGTATAATGAAATTATTGCCAATGAGTCGCTGCCCTGATGGTATGGCATGTTCTTCTAATTGTGTTCTGTATTTCTCACCAGTTAATTTACCCTCTATTTTTATAATTCTACCCACACCTGCTGCCAAAATACAACCCCAAACTTGGATATTGCCTCCTCCATGTTTTATGGTAGTGTGTAAACTTGGTTCCAAGAACGATTCACCAGGGCATCGTCTAACATACTGACGTCTGTTCGTTCCAAATAATTGATATTTAGATTCGTCAGTTCGTAGCACTTGTCGCCATTCATTATATCCCCATGTTTCGTGGTCTCTGACATATTTTAATCGTTTCCCTCCATTACCTCGTCGCAGTAAGGGTTTTCTCACGGCCACGCTTCTCCTCAAGCCTGATCTGAGCAAGTATCGCCTTACTGTTGAAGCATGTACTGAAGTACCAGATGTTCGCTCAAGATCTTCAGCTAGTTCTGCGCTAACTTCCTTACGATTTCTTAAGAAAGTAACTTTTAAAAACTGTGTGCATCAGCTTTACTGAGCTTTTTTGGACGTCCACTCTTTGGTCTATCACTTTCACTGCCGGCTTCAGTCATTCTTTTCATTGTTTGTTGCACGGCATACCGGGGACATTTCACTATCTTTGATATTTTCACTTGACTCTCTTGGTGTAAAGCAATAATTTTATTTCTGTCTAATAATGATATTCTAGGCATTTTCTGCCCACTATAACAATCTACAGCTCACGAATTTTTCTTAAAATGAAAATTTCACTCGTAGGCGCGTTTTTTAAGAATCTAAATAAATGCTATTGTGGAACCGCTCTGTATCGTTTCTACCACTGAATTAAAAACAAAATCTTATAGATAAATAACTCTCCCTTGAAATTTTATTGCAGAGCATTGTGGTGAAATAAAATTTATTACTTTAATCCCCTTATTAGGCGGTCGACCTCACCCCTACTCGGAAATATGATGTTTTAATTGGAAATTTCCAGTGATTATATTTCTACCAATAAGTGAATCGTTCTTTCTGTGCATCAGCTCTAGTGAGCTTTTTTGAACGTCCGCTCTTTGGTCTATCACTTACACTGCAGGTTCCAGTCATTCTTTTTGTTGTTTGTTGCGCGGCATACCGGGAACATTTCACTATTTTTTATATTTTCACTTGACTATAATCCTCTTGGTGTGAAGCAATAATTTTATTTCTGTCTAGTAATGATATTCTAGGCATTTTCTGTCCACTAATTTTTTCTCAAAATGGAAATTTCACTCGTAGGCGCGTTTTTTAAGAATCTAAATAAATTCTATTGTGGAACCGCTCTGTATCGTTTCTACCACTGAATTAAAAACAAAATCTTATAGATAAATAACTCTTCCTTAAAATTTGATTGCAGAGCATTGTGGTGCCATAAAATTTATTGCTTTAATCCTCTTATCGGGCGGTCGATCTCACTCCTACGCGGAAGTATGATGTTATAAACTTGGAAATTTCCAATGATTATATTTCTACCAATAAATGAATGGTTCTTGGAAAGATGTATTAAGTATTATAAATTAAATTAACCCAATAATTATTAGTAAAAACGATTTAGTAAATAAGTTTTGGAAAATATTGTTAGGTGCTTCTTTCTTCTTGAATTTATCAAAAAAAAAGGTAAATAAAATCGCTTACCACATTAATGTTAGTATACTGCACATAATTTTGACAATTAAGTTGTATTCATCAGCATATAATTAATCACACTGTCGCACCGGGATCTGCGGTAAAACTCGGATAGAATTACAACGCACAAAAACCAAATACACATTAACACACAGATTAATATATTTTTCTTAGTCTTAAAACTTACATTTAAATTAAGATGCACACTTCCATTTCTGGGCCCTTTTTTTTAATGGTCGTTTTTTTTTCTAGGAAGTCAAAAAGGCAAGAATATATTACCGGACCCTTATCCGTGTTTAACACATGATTGATGTTCTTTGTAATACACTCATATTCTTTCCTAGCTATCTAATTCCGGTAATTATTTATATTTGTGATTAAATGTAGGCAATCCGCGGTTACACTATGATATATTTTCTAGCACATGCTTCGCTAAGCTTGATTTCCCAGGTCAATTAAATTTGACCAGCGCCATATGTTCTTTATGCCGGCTTCCTACCTAACTTTTAATCTGGCCAATGTATAATATTATTTATTAGAATCTAGGCATTTGATTTCGTAAATCCCCGATTTCTGATTTAACTTGACTTTTCTTTCGCATTTCCTAAAAATGATTTAATAGAATTCTTGGAACTAAATGTAACTTGAAAACCGCACTCTTTAAAAAAACTTTAAATTTTTCGTCATTCGGTGAAACGGTGAGCATATAAATTGCCTGTTTCGATTGTTTTGAGGTGACGGACAAGTGGTATCCTGGATTGTCTTTTTTAAGTTAGTTTTTCTAATTAATCTATTGATTATTTCCGAATCAAAACCATTGTATCTCGCAATGTTCTTAATAAAATTTAATTCTCTTTCGTATCTCATTTTTGTTAGCAGAAAAATACGCAAACAGTTGATAAGAAAATTGAAAGAAGCCATCTTTTTGGTGTATGCTACTATGATTTGAATCCACCGTAATAAATCCATTAACATTAATTTCTTTTCGGCAAATATAAATTTCAGTTTTATGATTATTCCTAATTACTGGTGTATCTAAGAAAGGTAAGATGTCACTGTTTTCTTTTTTTACCGCGAATTTTATCGTCGGGCATTTTGAATTTAATTGTTTAACGAAATCCTCTAGTTACATTTATGTGTGCAAAAATCACGAAAATGTCACTTATCTGTCTAATCCAAAGTCTAAGAAAATCTTCTAAATATTTTAGAGTTTCTGGAACCAGTACAGGAGGAAACAATGGCGGTACGTCGAATGACTAAAATTTCCGTGTCTCCCAATTAACGATCTTTTATTGCTTTACCGTGGATAAAGATGCGACATTGTGATGAATAATCTGCTGATGATGACAACTTAGTTGTCGAAACAGATATACAGAATACGAATATTAATGTGGACAAAGGTTTTATTTATCTTTCTTGATTAATACTAAAGAAATCAATTTATTACTCTAAAGAATAACAACTATCAAAATATAATGAAAATTTTTTTTACTATTACATATTAACAAAATTCTAAAACATTGTTTTCGTCAAAAAATCAACCTATTGACAACTAAGTTGTCATCAGCAGATATTTAATCACAGTGTCGCAACTAGAACCACGGTAGAAGCCGCACGAACTAGTACGGACTTTGTGTTTCATTATTTGATTAAGTTAATCAACCACAGTCTCATTCAAAATTTACCTTGATGAGAATAAGGTTGCACCGTTTTTTAATTTAATTGGTAAAAAAGGTATTGACATTTTTAATACATTACAGTTAAATGGTAATCATCGAGTTACGATAAATAATCACCGAATTTAAAAAATGCATACGCGAATTCCCACAAGGATGGTCGAATGCGAGCTATTCAAGTGCCTGAATATAATAAGTATAATACCGATAAGTTTAAGAGTTAAATTTACAGATAAGCTAAATGAACTTGAGAAATTAATCTTTATGGTATTAGTAAAGTTACAAAAGCTGGTGAATGGGTAACAATTTGGTGAACGTAGAGAAGTATGTACGATGGTAGTTTGAGATTGTGTCTTGATCGGCAAGATTTTACCAAGTCAGAACAAAGAAATTACTATAGAATTCTTACTTTCGATTATGTAACAATACAACTGTCAGGAAAAATATTTTATAGTCTTAGATTTGAAAGATGTGTATTATCTGTGCAACCTGAGTTCGTTTAGGATATTTAAAAAATGGGGCTTTTGTATGAGCTAACATTTTTGTATTTATGTTAAATGCAGAGTAGGAAAAAATTCTGCTCGCGGGCACAATTTTATTTAATTCGTTCGTTTTAAAATTTGTGCTCGTGAGTTTTATTATTTAACTCGCGAGCACAAACTCAACTCGTAAGAATAGTTCTTTTTAATATAGAAAATATAACTCGCTCGAATTGAATTCGTTCGCGAGCGAGTTTAATTCGAGCACTCTCCGTACTCTGGTTAAATGTAACATTTATAGTAATAGACTTAAAACAGCACTTACCTACTATTCTTTTTATTGCGAAAAATATCTAGGAAGAAAATGACTAATATAAATTTATCTACTTTATTTTTTTTTATTTTTAAAATGACTTAATACGAATTACTTCTATTAAAAAAATATCTATATAAAAATCGTACATTTTTATTCTTTCTTCTTAATTGACTTATTCCTTTTGAGATGTGTTTGATTAAATAGTAGTTTTAAAATAAGAAACTGTTAATAAATTACTATCTCTGTAATAGCTCTTTCGAAATAATAAAAATATATTTATTTTCCCTGACAATTACAAAATTGTATGGAAACTCAATTTCAGGCACAACACAGTACAATAAAACGAACGACGAAATTTCCAGAATTTTTAAAACATTGATAACGCGTTTATTTTTAAAAAGAAATCGACACACTCAGATCCCACACGCCGTCGAAGTCGAACAGTGGATCTGGCGCCCGTGCTTTGTTTTGCTTTTGTGAGTGCATATCATATTGCATATTGCGTGAAATATTTTGTACTATATCCTCCACCATCAACGCTTGCCTTTCTCAACCGGGCTACCTTTTTTTACCACAGCAATGAAACTCGGATAAATCGTCATTGGACATATACGGTAAGTTTTGTACTAGAGTTTTTTTTTGCATACCAAATGAGTCAGTTATACCTGCGGGATTTACTATCGCGTCTAGATCCCATTATTTTATTTTCTGTTCGTTTTTTTTTATTAACACCGCCAATTCAAGCAATTATTTATTAATAAATTTAATTATGAAAAATTCTTTAGAAACCGCTAGAATTCTTGAGACATTATACTGACGCACCAAGCAGACTTAAGGGGCCTTTTTAGATAGGCGTTAAGTTATTAGTAATTTATTATTAAATTATTATAAACTGATTTTTTCTTAAATACCCACAAATTAGTGACGCTGCGACACCTCGCATCGTTGTAAAAATCCCTCTGCCGAGTACATTACCCGTTTCGCAGAGAATAATTCACCTTGTTTTATTTTAGTATTACTAAATATTTCCAGACTTGCAAACACTTTTTCCTATTTTTTGCAAAGACTAAATCACATTATTTTTTTTGTATGTAGTTGCCCTCCCTCCCCCATGAGTCTGACACTGATGATTAGCCAGAAGTAATTTAGTTTTTTTTATTGTTTAATACTTACTTATGTCTTATGGCATTTTTTTGTACTTCATTTATTTCAGTTAATTATTCATATTTACTATATTGCTTGTACCATATTTGTTGAATTCTCCTTATATTATTTTACTTTACTTTTTCATTCTTTTCCTTTATTTATTAAAGCATTTGTTATATCAAATAATATATTGTTAAAATTTGAGTTACTTTTTTAAATTCCTTAATTACATTTACTATCAAAATAATACCTCTGGCCAAAGAAGAACCAATAGTTAGTTTCTTGCTCAGCTATCACTAATCTAGTACTCTATATATATATATACTCAATGACATAAGAAGTGTTACATCTAGAAGGAATAGTTTCCTGGACGTGATTTTTTGGTAATGTGATAAGCTTAAGTCAAGAATGAAACGATCAGATTTCCAAGAAATTTTATTAACATTAATTTGAAAAAAAATCAATAATGTGTTTGGCGACCCCGTAGCTGTAGACACTCCTGTACACGTCTAGGCATCGACAAAATAAGATGTTCGATGTCTGCTTGTGCACCTCGTTCCAAGCAACTTGAACTTGGTGGATTAACTGTGCCAGAGATTGTGGAGGATGGTTCAAATTGGTCAGTCTTCTCCCCATTATGTCCCACACATGTTCGATGGGATTTAAATCCGGTGAACGGGGTGGCCACGGCAAAACATTAACGCCAGCTTCTCGTAGAAAGTCCATAGTACGACGAGCAATATGTGGACGCGCGTTGTCTTGCTGAAAAAGGACGTGTGGACGGCCATCTAGATAAGGCAATAAAGTGGTTTGTAGGACGTCATCAACATAACGCGCAACTGTCATACTGCCCCGAATAAACAGAAGAGGTGATCGGCTTCCATATGCAATAGCCCCCCAAACCATTACTCCAACAGTCCTGTGCACATGCCTCTCAACAGCAAATCCAAATGAGAGGCATGTGCACAGGACTGTTGGAGTAATGGTTTGAGGGGCTATTGCATATGGAAGCCGATCACCTCTTCTGTTTATTCGGGGCAGTATGACAGTTGCGCGTTATGTTGATGACGTCCTACAAACCACTTTATTGCCTTATCTAGATGGCCGTCCACACGTCCTTTTTCAGCAAGACAACGCGCGTCCACATATTGCTTGTCGTACTATGGACTTTCTACGAGAAGCTGTCGTTAATGTTTTGCCGTGGCCACCCCGTTCACGGGATTTAAATCCCATCGAACATGTGTGGGACATAATGGGGAGAAGACTGACCAATTTGAACCATCCTCCACAAACTCTGGCACAGTTAATCCACCAAGTTCAAGTTGCTTGGAACGAGGTCCAGGAAACTATTCCTTCTAGGTGTAACACTTCTAATGTCATTGAGTATATATATATATATATATATATATAAAAATATATATATATCCCGAAATAACACAGTAACAGAAAATAACCGCTTCAGCAAAACCATTAACCACGTTTTGTAGATTATCATATTCAAATGTTCGATACGATAATTTGCACGGTATTCGTTAGGTGCCTTTAATCCGATTTGCGAATTTCCAAAGTTCAGTAGGATTAACTTTATTCAATTCTTGTATTTCGTCCATTTACTTCTGTTATGCTTTGGAGATATCACCTTCCTTTGCCTTTCTAAGCCTGCTAAATTCATTGAAAAAGTAACATATTTACTCAACTTCCATTCCCGGTGGTAATTCTTCAATTTGATATATCGCTTAATTTCGGCCGTCAACCACAGAGAAATAGAAGAGGCGGTGGTATGGTATCTAGGAACAGATCGACCAATAACATTATAAAGGGTTTTCCAATAGGGACTTGACAACTTTTAATTCAATTTGTGAACGCACCCTTTTACTAATCATCGAACTGTCACTGTCAATTTATTCAGTAAACTTAACATCATGGTAAGATACACGAACGAACAACGTCTGCAAATTATAAAAATTTACTACAGAAATTCGGAGTCGGTGACCGTTACTTTAAGAGCGTTAACTCCAATTTTCGGTCGTAATTCTCGCCCTAGTAGACAGGCAGTAACAAGTTTAGTGCAAAAATTTGAGTCTACATATTCGTTGTGTGATGTTGCCGTGCCAGTGAGACAACGGGTTGGTCGAAGTGTCGATAATATCGCTGCCGTTGAAACCGTCCGTAGCAAATGATTCAAATCAGTCAATTCCACGGCGTTCTCAAGAATTGGGCATCGCCCAGACCACTTTATGGCGAATTTTGCGTAAGGATCTTGGTTTACATCCATACAAGATCAAGCTGACCCAAGAATTGAAGCCGATGGGCCATTTGAAGCGACGTACGTTCTCCGATTGGGCTCTGGAAAAGATGCGCCGAGATGATCAATTTCATCGCAAAATCATTTTCAGTGACGAAGCTCATTTTTGGCTCAATGGGTTCGTCAATAAGCAAAATATGCGTTATTGGTCGGGTGAAAATCCACTACACGCACGAGGGTCGGAGATATCGTAGAATGTTACCCTAGATAGCATATTCGTACGCAGATATATCGTCTGGATAAAAAATGTATGTAGCATCAATAAGCAGTGTTTTGTGCTAACTAATCATGAACGATATTTTTGTAGTATACGAGATATAATATTCACTACCGTCCACTGAAGATTGGACAACAAAAGTTGAGAAAATCAAAAAAAAGATAACTAATACTAAACAAATAAATTCACTACTGTAAAAAATAACAATTATCAAAATCTAACAAAAATTTTATTTTTTGCTAACCATTATTAATAAAATTCTTAAATATTGTTTTCCTCAAAAAATCACCTCTTGCATTGATAACTGCTTGAACAACTCGCAGTTCCCATTCGATTAATTTTATGAGTGTGTCGCCTGGGATATTTCCATTCTTGTTGAAAAATATTCCAGAATTATTCCTTGGAAGTAGAACCGACAATTCGGACTCTTCTATCAAGCTCATCCCATAGTAACTCAACAGGGTTGAAATCTGGACTGGGCGGTGGCTATGACATAACTTGTAAAACTTTCGCCTTGATTCTGATCATTCAGATGTTGTTTGCATATTCGGGCTGTATGCTTCGGATCGTCATCGTGCGTAAAAGGAAAATTCTCGCCGATTACTCGCAGCCCAGAAGGAAAGGCATAGGATTCTAATATTTTCCATTATCGGAACGTTTTCTAAACACTCTCTGGCTTTAACCAAACGTTTTAAAATATTGATTCGTTCGTCCGTAAAACATTTTGCCACTCTTCTATCGTCTAGTTCCGATGTTCTCATGTTCACTGAGGCCTTTTCAATCGGTTATTCCTAGCAATGGTTTACGAGTTACCACGCTATCATATAAATTTCCTTCCGCCATCTAGCGTTTGACCGTAGTAACTGAAATAGGATGCTGATGATCGCGATTGAATTCGCTCGCTGTTTCTGGTGCTATTTTTCTGCGATTTCGTTTGCTGATTAGTTGTAGTAGACAATCATCTGGTGGAGTGGTTAAACGTGACGAACCTAGATGGTTATGGTCCTATAAATCGCTTGTTTCTTGATATCAGCAAATAATGAATTTTACAGTCGACACGACTATAGTTAATTTTTTACCGATTTGCCTGCTGGCATAACCTTCTTCATGCAAAGTTATTATGCTGGACCGCTTAGCATGGATTCAACATGGGGCATTTCTACACTCACTTATTGTATCACCACAAAATATTCAAAAAGAAACTAAAACGCATTAAAATTTTCTAGAAATGTGGCCCCGAAAGAGAGGGGGGATACAATAATATCTTTACCTGTTTGCTCCCATCGATAAGACGTGTCTAATAAATAGATTATAGTAATCTGTTGCAAATGCGGTTGCCTATTTCCAAGTCTTAAAATATTAAATTATATCTTTTGTTCGTAATACTTTCATGTGTGAAGGCAAAGTGCGTAAGTGAGTTAGAGACTTCAAAGCTGGCCGCGACAACGTCCATAATGAGTCTCGCTCCGATCGCCTATTTGTAATCACAGACTGGCTTCAGTTGAAGCGAAAATGCTTCAGAACAGACGCTTGGCCATAAGCACTCAAACGACTTTCCTGAAGTGTCGCGGTCAGTGCTGTACAACATTGTTTCTGAAAGTTTAAGAAAACTTTTCAGAAACTGTGCTCCCGTTGAGTCCCTAAACTCCTCATGGAGGACCACAAAAACAAAAGATTTGAGTGTTTTTTGGACTCGCTATAACGAAGAAGGTGACGCCATGTTGAGTCGTATCGTAACGGGAGACGAAACGTGGATTTCGCATGTCACGCTAGAATCGAAGCAACAGAGCATGGACTGGAGACGCACACACCCTCCTGTAAGGGTGAAGGCCAAACAGACTCTGTCCCAGCGAATGATCGTTGCGGCCGTGTTTTGAGAGGCATGGTGTTTTGTTGCTGAATTTCATGCAACGCGGAACCACCATAAATGCGGTAGCCTACGGCCAAATCCTGCAAAAGCTACGCAGAGCGATGCAAAACAAAAGAGCGGCATGCCGGAGAGGGAATTTTGCTACTCCATGACAGTGTAAGGCCTCACACCGTAGCTCAGATCCGAGCTTTATTGGACTCTTTTGGCTCAGAAGTTTTGGTAGATAGTGTGTAGCTGAATACACACTAGTTCGAGAAGATATTACTGAAGAGCACTGGCGCCTAATACATATGCATATACACATCGCTATGTGCTATTTACATATGCCTCCATCTAGTTAACATGCTTATATGTCTCCAACATTTGGCGCACAGACCACGCACTATTACTGTAGATATTCAAGAAAATTATTATTAATACGCAATATATATTTTTTGCTTGTGTAAATATCTATAAAGAAATGCAGATTTATTTGTAATAAATGACAAAGTAGTACGACAGTTGGCTAGGTAGTATTTATCAATATTATTAATTTAACAACTTCTAAATAAAGTATACAATTATTCTAGAATAGGCGCAATCGAATCATAGAAATTGTAAAATTTTGGTATGTCTTAAAATTTAAACATACTTTTTTTGTATTATTAAAAAGGAAATATCTAAAAAAGTAGAATTTTGAATATGTCGTTAGTAGTATATCTACATATTCAAAATTAAAATTGGTATCTCATTTACAAACAATATAATTGTGAGATATCCCAACTTAAAATTGCAACGAAAGTGGGTTATGGTAAAATTTACTTTGAAGGTTAAGGTTATTTCCAATTCGTACAATGAAATTCATCGCAGAAGTATAATTTATTGTTCTAAACAAAAGAATATCTACCTACAATCAGATGCAAAATTAATGACCCCCCTACACCTCTTAATTGCGTAACCAACAATGATGTTCCGAAGGAAGAAACGACTTACGTTAACGCATATAAATGAGCGAAACAACTCCTGTGTTATAAACTGGATAGGGACGAAGATAACCGATCTAATTTACAGTCCCTTATTTATGTATGTGAACAAGGATTATAGACCATTTCTGTAGTCCGTTTGTTTATTTAGCTAACCCGAGATATGTATGTATGTATATATATAGTATATATTTGTATTCTTCACAATTTTCAGCTTCTAAATTTTCAATAGTGCATTACACTGATATTTCCAACGTAAACATTTGTTTAATTGATTATTCCATTTAGTACCCTCGTTTTTTATGTAGTCAATTTGATTTGTTATATATTCTTTTATTTACTAACCTTCGGCTTTAGTTGAAACGTTTCAATTTGAGCATAATCCTTCCGTTTTTATTTTATACATAATTTTTTACGATTATAGGTTTTTGTATAATCCTTTATTCGTTAGCTTTAATCAAAAGTTTGGAAATTTACTTAGAATTTTTTGTCAAGATTAGTTTTGACTTTGTAAACACGATCAAAAGTCATAACATTTGCGGGAATCAGGATTTACCCCGAGAGAAACTTCGGACGCAGTTGATTTATCGGAAAGTACTTTGCTTTTGTTAATTTTTGTTTCATTAGTTTAAACAGTTAATGTAAATTATAACAGTTATACAAAATATAACAATACGTAAATGGAAAAAATATGTAACTGGCACATTACATATTAAATGCTGGAATGGAAAGTGAATCTACGGCATAGTTTTTTAAGTTTTCTATAATAAAAATGTATGAAACTGTGACTACTACAAAAATATGAAAATAGCTCTTTTATTACAAATAAAATACATGTATGAATATTTATAGGATCTGTTTCATACACTTTTTATTATTTTTATTGGTTGTAATACTTAAATTAAAAATCTAAAGAACTGATGATGTTTTTCATTCACGTCGGGACATGACAATACAAAGGGTACTAGGAAAGTTTTGCAATATGACGTAACAATGAATCGTAGGAAGCTGCTTGTTGCCGCATGTTGAGACATGTTCATACGTGCATAACAGCCACCACACCATGTCGATGGGCTCAGTTATTCACTAGCAGTGGGAGTGTAAAGTGCTTGCGATGGCATCGTGGTCACGAAATGGGATAAGGGCAGTTTTGCGTTATACTTTCGTGCGTGGTTTAAACATAGACCAGTGCTTCGAAGAAATGACTCTTGCACTAGGCGATGTTTGTCCACATCGCACATCGATATTCAGGTGGTATAGAGAATCCAAAGGGGAAATTTAACTGTGGAGGATGCGAAGAGGCCGGGAAGGCCACGAACGTCAGTTACGGAGGAAAACGTTACTACTGTGAGAAAAATGCTTGGCAAGGACAGGCGAGTGACCTACCAACAGATAGAGGGTACTTCAGGCCTAAATGCATCAGCAATTCGTTCGATTCTGCATGATCATTTGTATGTGAAGAAACTTTGTTCTATCTGGGTGCCGCATCGACTGACTGAAGAGCAGATGACACGACGTGTGACTTGGTGCCGGGAGATGCTATAAAGGTTTCATAAGGGACAATCTCGGTATGTGAACAACATCGTGACAGGTGACGAGACTTGGCTGTAATATTACGATATGCCGACCAAAGCTCAAAACAAAGTTTGGGTCTTTGATGATGAGGACACACCCTTAGTTGTCAGAAAATCCCGATCTGTAAAGAGGAAAATGATAGCTGTATTTTTCAAATCGAATAGAATTGTGGAACGCGTCGTTTTGGACACACAGAAGACAGTCACAGCTAAGTGATATACTGAACAGTGCCTGCCTAAAGTCATTGGATCTACGAAGAACCTGCGGCCAAAGTCAAGAATGGACACCTGGTTCCTCCATCTCAATAATGCTCCAGCTCACCGCGCCAAAGCTTGCACCGAATATTTGACCACGACAGGATTGAAAGTTCTCGAGCACCCTCCCTGCAGTCCAGATCTTGCTCCCTGCGATTTTGCACTGTTCCCGCATGTGAAAATGAAGCTAAAAAGGAGGCGGTTTTCCAGTGATGAGGACCTTCTGCGGGCTTGGGATAATGAGTGTGCTTTGCTCCCTAGTGAAACTTGGCAGAACTGGTTTAAAGATTGGTTTCGGAGGATGGAGAGGTGTATTGAGTGTAGAGAAAATTACTTTGAAAAAATTAAATAAACAAAGCTGTATTGCAAAACTTTCCTAGTACCCTTTGTATTCTCAGTATCCTAAAAAACATGGATTCTAACGGGTGTTTTTCTAAGAGCTTGAGAACTTTAAATGATAATACAATTTTTTTTATTATAATCTGGTAGATAATTTCATAGCATTTATTTTTTTAATATGATTTCCGGCATATATACGCCGCGGCTACAAGTTACATGGTCCATTCGATCTATCCAATTTTTGACTACTTTTTCCAATAAATCTGGCCGTATGGCGTCAATGGTGGCTTGAATATTGGCTTCCAATACTTCAAGAGTTGCTGGTTTGTCGGCATAAACCAACGACTTAACATAGCCCCACAAAAAGTAATCCAGAGGCGTTAAATCGTATGAATGAGGGGGCCAGTGAACACGACCACTTCTGGAAATAAAGTTGTCACCAAATTGTTATGCAATAAATTAATTGTTGAGCGCGCTGTATGGTAAGTTGCGCCGTCTTGTTGGAACCAAATGCCATCGATGTTTAGCTGATTAATTTTTGGAAACAAAAATTCAGTCAACATGGCTCGATAGCGCTCGCCATTCACCGTAACGGCAGCTCCTTCCTCATTTCGAAAAAAATAAGGACCGATGATGCCGCCAGCGTGTATACCGCACCAATCAGTCAATTTTAATGGATATAATGGTAATTCGTTAACGGCTTGAGGATTGTCTTCGCTCCAAATACGGTAATTTTGCTTATTGACGTAGCCGCTTAACCAAAAATGAGCTTCATCACTAGACACAATTCTTTGATAAAAATGCTCATCTTCGGCCAGTTTTAAATGAGCCCAATCAGCAAAAATGCCGCGGAAACGATGGTCGTTTGGCTACAATTCTTGCACGAGCTGCACGTAAGCCAAGATCCTTACGTAAAATTTTCCACGTTGTCGAAGGACAAAGGCCAACAAGTTGAGAACGATGACGAATCGACATTTCGGCGTCTTCTTCAATACTTCGCGCTACAGCAGCAATATTCTCTTCGGTACACACATTTCTTTGTCTTGTTGATGGTTTTGAATCGAGAAGAGTAAAATTAATGCGAAAACGATCAATAACTGCAGGAATAGCTTGCTCACTAGGCCGATTATATTGACCGTACAATGGATGAAGTGCTCTATAAACTTCGCCGACAGATTAATTTTTTCGAAGTGAATTTCCACAATTTATAAGCGTTGTTCTGGTGTTAAACGATTCATGAGTACTTGCCAAACCTTACTGAACAGAAATGTCAACACAGTTTGACATTATCAGCTGTCAAACCATAGTTATCGATATCGATAGTTCTCATGCAGCTTAAAAAACAGACCCATTATAATATTGAATGAAATGTTTCAAAATTTAATTTTTTTGAACAAATGATAATCCATTATACAAATACTACACCTTCAATCGAGTTTTGTTGAACAAAATTTTATTGTAATATAAATTATAAAGATTATTTCATAGTTTACAGTACATAATATTAGCTATAATTTGCTATACATAGTATTCGATCATAGATTAGTCAAATAAAAAAGTGGTTAAGAAGAGAACGCGACGGAGCCTATGCCCATCCACTCCATTTTTCTCAAGAAAATTTAATGCAAAATTGGGAGTGCTATTTTCGTCGATGAAAAACATTTTCTACATCGCGAGATTCAAAAAAAAGCTGTGGCGTCGCAATAACACTCGCTTCAAATCGACGCCTATTCAACATATAAGAAATAGAAGAATCAGCATCGGTTATTGTGGTTGGATAAGTTACGGGGGACCAAGAGAATTAATTTGTATCGGCAGATTTCCGGCCTGCGAATATTTTTCTCTTTTAGAAGAAGTAATGCTACCTACAGTCAAGGCAATATATACCGAAGAGCCGGTATTATTTGTGCAATATAATTTTATACACACGGCACGTATTGTTCTAGAATTGTTTCAAGGCATGCCAATATCCAACATGTTCACCAGACCTTAATCTCATTAAAAATTTGTGGGCCACGATTGTGCATGAACGGATCAGTAGATGAATTAGATAGAAACATTATTTACGCGAGTGTGGGAAGTGTTTCGTGGTACAAATACATGCGAAAACTAAATTCGATGAGCCGTCGTTTAAAACGTTGTATTTGCATAACGGCTGTTATAGAAAATATTAATATCTGCTTTTCGTGTTATCATTGCGTTTTTGCTATAGAAAACTCTGAAATCATAGCATTTCGACGTTTTTTAGATTAAGCATATACCGCATAATTTTTTTATTATCAACGTAATCAATATACATATAGTTGTTAAGTGTATTGTCCTTTAACCGTTTTTTTTTTAAATAAAGTTGTATACACTACCGGTCATATTTATTTGCCCACTCCAATTCTATGTGTTTCCTGAAATACGGATTATCTTTCGAAAAATCTGTATTATAATTATTCAACAATATTATTAGTGGAAGTAATTAAGTAAGTATTTATGTAAAAGTTGCTGATTTGATGATCAACCTGATCCATTTTATTGTACACCGCTACAAAATTGTATACAGATATTGTTTTTCCTACTGTAGCAAAAAAAAAAATTAATGGCAATAATCATAGAAATAAGTAATTTTTTGAAACAAGAGGCCGTATTCTGTTGAAGTTAAAATGACGAATGATACAATTCTGGAGAATATATATGTTTTTTTTTTCAATGTAAAAGAAATTTGTTTTAATTACGAAGAAATCAGTTTTATTCGGTTCACCCTAAGCAAATAAGCTCTTTGTTTTAATATGTTTCTATAGTAAGTGTAATCTAAAACATTCATTTTGTATGACTGTACATTGGTTTCTGTATTCAAAAAAACTTGTATAGAGTTTCGTAGTTTTTAAGTAAAATTAATTATTTCCTAAAATGAGTTTTTCAACGTACATATTTAAGTTTTAGTTAGAAATAATGTTAATTAATGAACAACGTTATATGTTTACTTGGTTTTATATTTTCATATTGCTGGCTTGAGAATTTTTTTGTTTTAAGAATTTATAAATGGAGATTGTGAAGTTTTAATTTTTTAGAAATAAATATCAATTAAGAAACATACGTTGTGACCTGAACTGAACCCCAAATACCGAACAAACGCCAAAGACAGAAGAACCAAAACAAAACGGCAATATACCAAACAAACAAAAAAAAAAGTAATAAAATAAACTATAACAATTCTGAAGAAAAAGGAATTAATTTTGTTAATGGTCGCATAAAAGTACCGAAGTGTAATACCTCTATACGTGCTAATGGCAACTGAGAGGGACTTGATCGTTCGTCCATTATGAGAACCAAAATATGGACCGAAGGAGATCTGAGTTTCTTAGCCCATTTCATTCGCTGTTGTAATGTTTGTAAATATTCCTTCAACCATCTTGTCCAAAAGTGCGGACTAATTTTTCTAACTAATTGCCAACGATCCAAACGATTATTTGGAAGATTCGTAAGATCTTGTTCTGGTAAAGATATTAAGGGAGCTTCAATTAAAAAAGGACCAGGAGTCAAGCAATCCATTTCGTAAGGGTCGGAAGATAATGGACATAACGGTCTCGAATTCAGAATATCCTCAATTCGGCATAATAAAGTAGAAAGTTCCTCATAAGTAAGTGGAAGTTCGCAAATAATTTTTTTGAGGCGAAATTTTGTTAATTTAACAGCGGATTCGCTTAATCCATTGAAATGAGATACACTAGTGCAATTAAATTCCCAAGTAACTCCTTGTGATGCTAATTTAACATTTATAATAATAATAATAATAGTAATAATAATAATAATAATAATAATAACCTTTATTGTCCAACAGACTACATCCACTGACAGGACAAAGCGTTCAAAGTGAATAGATGAATATAATATAAAACAAAAAGTAATTCTAAATGTGAAACAAATTAAAAGTAAATACTAACTATTACACCTAAAACTATAATATACAAAAGTTAAATATCACTAAAATGTTCGTTGAAAGTTTTCGCCATATGGTGCAGCGGGCTCTTGACCATAATGTTGGTTCTTGTTCTTGGGACGCGAAGTACATCCCCAGTTTTGGTCCCGCAGGAGGGTACAAGAAAGTAAATTTGAGACAATAATGATGGAGAGTCAATAGTATTATTGAACCTGGCATTCGAAATGTCAGGTTGCAAAGATAATGCTTGAAAACCGTGTCTCTCAAGCAAGGTATTATACTCTAAACCGCGAACAGGATATTCTCCGTCCTGTCTAAAAGACAAAAATTTTAAAAATCTTTTTTGTACTCGCTCAATAAGAAGCTCTTGGTAAACATAATACGACGTCCAAACAACGGACGGATATTCCAGCTTGGTTCGAACCAACATATGGTATAAAGTTAGTAATGTTTTCGTATTATTAAAATCCCTAGAGGATCGCATGATAAATCCAAGTACATTTGAAGCGGAAGAGCATAAAGAGAGTATATAACTAGTAAATGTAAGTTTGGAATCAAAAAGTACTCCCAAATCAAGTATTTGTGATACTCTAGAGATTGGCCGAGTTTCCACAGAATAGTCGAACGTCACCACACCATTACAACGCGTGTATGAGACAATTGCACACTTATTAACATTTAAGTAGACTCC